>JAYMTP010001331.1:0-24739 GCA_036897365.1 Geranium brycei | reverse complement strand
ATCTCAATTTGAATTTTTTATTATAAATGTAGTAAAATGTGAAACGCGTCACTTTAGTCGTAGTAAAGTGTAATTAGCCCTAAAATAAATACTTAGAAGTTAATTTTAGTATTAAAAAATATATTAAAAATAAAAAAAATGATTTTAAATATCGTTTATATATATATATATATATATATATATTCAAAGAACAACAAAATTTAGAATTGAAACTCATTTTTGAAACTTAATATAAACAGTTTGCAACAACCTATAAGAAAAATAAACCAAATACATAACATCAAGAATCAAGATGGAGCATACTAATTAAATTACTATCACATAATGAATACACCTGAACAGCCAAGTGTTTCCATAGCTACACCTACCCATCTGAACAACCAAGTGTTTCCAGAGTCTCCCACCTTTTGCTGAAATTGGATGGACCACTACTGGAGCTCGTAGCGTTGGTGCGACATTGTGCAAGATTTCGGTGTCCAGCAAATGATGGGTAAGCTCGTGATGATCACTGATGAAACCCTCTGTCTGAGGCCACGCATAAGATCCTTATTCATGAATGAGAGAATGAAGACTATTTTTCAGGGTAGAATTAGGAATATATGTGACATCATGCGAATAAAGGTTAATATCCAATACCTAGAGTTTTGCCGAACTGGTTGAAGATCGTGCGACAAGGGGCGGGGGCGGTGGGCAGCAGGGGTTTGGTCTAGAGAGAGCGGTGCTGAATGGAGTGAGCAAAGCAAAGTTATCATCCCAAAGAGCGATCAAGTAATCAACTAAATGCCCCGACTGATTGTTCAAGATAGAGAAATATCATATGAAATATGGGACCACAACAGTTCATTCCATTGTAAGATTATGAGTTAGTAGCAATGTACCTGTAACAGCTTACATTGAATCAATCCAATCCTATTCGAAACAAGGTAGAATTAAATCTAGGATGTGCCTTTTTGTGAGTAAGAGAGAGAAGACTTTGCTTTCACTCAATAATAATTGTGCTTAAAAAAATTAAGAAATTCACGACTTTACATTACTGATCACTACATTTCCTTTATCTTCTGAGGGAAAATGAAGTTGAGATCAGAAATTTGCTTTATCCTCGGCAAATTTCAACAAAAACCTCAAAATTGAATGCTTGGGGTCTTCTTTAACCGCCATGCCCTTGGTTTCAAAAACTCCCTTCATAATGCGGGTATAGAGTCGTTCAAGTTGTGGAATTCCATAGTCTTCAGTGCTCTCCACAAAAAGCTGCTTGATGGTCTCCACTTGGCTTGAAATTTCAGCATCTGACATGGCCTTCTCAGCTTGGGATATATTCTCTTCATTACAATAATCAGAAACAACTTCTGATGTCTCGTGCTGACTGACATTAGCACAAGAGCTTTCTGGTATCACAAGAGGATCTGCGTCCATTGACTCTGGTTCTTGAGATGGCTTTGATGGTGCTGTTGTGTCTTGACGTCGGGACTGATCTTCTGCTGTTGAAGATTGTCAAGATTACAAAGTTCAAGTCAAGCTTTAAAATTCATGATGTACATATACATGATTCTAAACCTCTGCTACTGCTATACAATGAGCACACAAATATAACTAGTTAGACTGCAACATGATTAATAGTGAGCCATGCAGACAGGAAAGTGAGTATTTGCAAGGAACCAAGACCCCGAACAAGTTTGGGGTGACACCATTGGAAACTGACTTCACACAAGTATGCATGGACAAAAAATCACAAGAGGACTCAACGAAACATCAAAATATTTGGACATACCATATCCACAAAATACTAGAGGCTTCAAAAACACTCTTGAAAACCAAAATTGAAATGTAATTCACAATGTGCACTAATGAATTACATGAAAGGTAGCTTTACCTGCGTGTGAAGGATCAAAACTCTTCTTAGGCCGTTTCAGTGCTTCATAACTTTGATCTGGATTAACCTCCGGCTGGACATTACGAAGTCTAGCACTTGCTCTTGTAACAGTTCCCATCTGCACGACAGGGTTTGACGGGAAAATAGATCCACCAAAATCATCAGGCATTTGCATTGGACCCCCTTGAGATGCAATCTTATCACAGAATGTTACTAATGCAGGGTCCATCTGGGATAGCATTCCATGCACCTGGTGAAAAACAAAAGAAGACATAAACCCAATTAAAAGAGCACTGAGTAGCTAAAGCCCTGGAGTGTAAATGAAAGGTTTAAGTGAAAATACTGCATCTCGGAGCTCAAAAGCTCTACTGACAATTCTAGCACCGTTGTAATCATCTCCATTATAAGCCTACATTAAGAGCAACAGAATAAGTCAAGCATTGTAGTATTATAGCAATACCTTAGAAGCTTGCATACATCTGACCATTTTCGTAATAATATTGCTAAGTAAAAACTTCACTAAAACTCCTAAAAATTTGAATATCCCACAAGCATGAACTTCAAGCAGTATGTTTTGGACCATCTAACACAAGTTTATAACTGCATCTGCAATATTATCACTAGCAGTTCAAGGAGATAAGTTGAGGCACTGATTGGTTTTCACAACTACCAGAACCTTCAGATCAGAAAATCATTCCTCTATAAATTTTATATTACCCTTAACAATCAAACCAAAAACTAACCATGACTATACTTAATCAACTATTGTTATTTTTGCCTGCAACATGACTGGAATTTGCCTCCTTTCTGAATAACCAATAATCAACTAGAGTATATCTGATTTAGTATAACTTTCGTTTGTGCCCGGTGTCCCAGGTGTGAGCTTGGGGTACTCTATTATGGTCAAATGCAATATATACTGCAACACCAAATTTTGTACAACCTGTTATCTATGAAAATCTATCTTGCAAGTACCAAGTGCAAACTACGAACTTTGAAAAGAAGAGTCAACCATAAAATGCATAGATAGAATACATGCCTTTGCATTACTGACTATAAGATCTACGTCTTGCACAAATACTGAACATGTAATATACTGCCCAGAGTCAACACGCTGTAGCACGGTAGCTACATCCATTGGATTCTGAATAATTGAGCGGTAGTTTGGAGCATCTTCATCCGTGACTGGATAATGGAAGGCAGTAAAACGTTTATCATACAAAATCCTGCGATACATGGAAAAAAAATGAAATGGGAAAAGAAAAGTGATTTGTCATTTTTCATCAAATACCTATGCTAAGTGGCTTCAGTTAAGAGTAGAAATGAATCAAAGCTTGATAAATTGTATCTCCAGACTTGTTTTTCTATCATCGATTAAAACTATTATATTAAAGAGAAAAAAAAGAGAACTCGATTCCCAAAATTGTATCTCCAGACTTGTGATTAAATTATTTTATCATCTACTGAGCAATGGTAAATTTGGAAGATATACATGCAAGTTTGGGCCTAAACTCTAGATTGGTTTTTTCAACACAGCAAATAAGCCCCACAAAATCGTATTTGAATGATGGGCAATCAATTAGAAATTATCTTGAGTCTAGCTTGACAAGGTTCATATGCACTAATACACATAAGCAGTTGACAGTAGAAGCATGTAATGTATGACTGATTATGAAGAAAGTCACTCGTCAAACTAATATATCAATATAATTAGAATGAAGATTCGTTGAAAATTAAGATTCCTCGTAACCGTGTAACCCCATACTTGTTTAATTCACTTTTTAAATGATGTGCACAGTTTTCACTTTATATGTGGTAACCTTAATATGTACCTGCCCAATCTTAATTTTTACTACTTGTAACTATTGTTTCAGCATAATCCAGACTAAATGAAATATGCATAAGTTTTATGGTACTTCTTGAGACTGACTCATATCGTTGACGCAATTCATCATCACAAAGATAACTATAAGAATCTTTTTATCGACAATATCTGGAAAATGCATTGACAAAGTATAAATTGAAGAAATTTCTTATTCAATGGAATACATCATCATTTTCAATATTTGCAAGCAATGATGAAATATAGATACATATTATCTTGGCTTCTTAATTCACATTGTATAGAAAACTCATTGACAAAGTAACAGAAACTTGCATTGGCAAAGTACAAATTGAAGAAATTTCTTAATCAAAGTATTTCATCATCATTTTCAATATTTGCAAGCAATGATGTGATATAGAAACATAACTTTTTAGCTTTTACATTACATTGTATAAAAAACTAATTGATAAAGTAATTGCCGAAGTTTTAAAAAATATAACATCAAGTGTGTAACTAAGGAACATCAAGTAGACTTTACCTGTTGCAAATATCTCGAAGGCACATCCGTAGTCGGCGAAGGGCATGTTGCTCAGCTTCTACCTTGGCTTTCAACTCAGAGGCCTTTGGTCCACTTGTAACTTTTGCCACTTTGGGTAGTTCAGGAAGGGCTGCTGTTTCATTCAGCTTCTTTGTCATGCCTTCCACAAAGACTGACAAAGCAGCTTCAATTAAATGGCCAAAAAACAAAGATCTACTTTCAGTTAATGGTTTGCCCAGCTGATACCTGAAAATAAAGAAAAAGACATGATCACAACCAAAACGGCAAAACTAGAAATGAATACATGAAAGTACAATAGCAAACCACAACTCGCCAAATATTTTATGTTTTAAGGCGCGTCAACCAAGCATACACGATTAAAGAGAACAGATGAACATAGCATATATAGATCTAGCACAAATTTCACTCAAAAGGTAGCTTTTTACCCCAATAGCAGCAATAAAGCCATATTAAATAATCTGCGGCTGAAAACTAAAATAACGTTTGAGGGGAAATACAATGATATAGTTTGAAATATTTAGTTGATAAATGAGTAAACATACACAGTACGAGGCGGAAATATTCTAGAAGGATCTAGTTCAACATCTGAAATTGGAACCGATGACGTCCCGAGTAACAATATGGGTAAGTCTGATGACAATTCTTCCAACAAGGTCAGGAGAACAGCTCTGAGCTGCTCATGTGCCTGCAGTATCACATTAATTAAACTTGGTAGGAGGATAAAACACACCATAACCATTTTAATGGGTTAGACCAGACATTAAAGATAGATAAGTCATAATTATTAGACATCCATAACCAGATATATAAAATTTATGCTCACATTCTCCCACCAAAGGTTAAAATGAGGTAAATAGAGTATTGATGGTGTTGTCCTCCTTGCTTCACCAAATATATGCACCAATGCCTCCTCTGGTGTTTTTGCACTAGGATCAGAGAGAAGTGATGGAAGACCTAAAGAATGTATAGGAAATTTTTCCAGTTGGTGTAAAATTGCCGGGCCAAGATGGTCCTGTAAAACTAAAGCAGTAAGTACATTTAGTTTATGGTTCTCATAGAGATCAGACAGTTAATATCAGAATGCTCCAAGATAATTACCAGTCCAGCACCTTCAGCACCACAAAGAAGCAGCCTAGGCCTGTATACAAGAGGAATTGCTGATCCATATGAGAGCATTGAAAGTTTGGTTAACTCTGATGAAACAGCAACGGGAGGAAAGTTATCAGTTATATAATTCATGGCCTTCTCAAGATGTCTTTGTAAACATGGCGCAACTACTAAAGACAATGGTCTTGAGTGCACAACAGATCCTCTATGAGCAGCAGGGGTGATTGTCGACATGGCTTCTACAAAGTGATGCTTCCCAACCTTTACTGAATCAACATCAATCAAAAACTTGTCATCACTTGTGTAAACCTGAGGATATTTTTCGCGGAAAGCACGTATAGCAGCTTCTGTACAGAGAGCTTTAAGATCAGCACCACAATACCCTACACAACTGGCTGCAAGTTCTGATCTTAGTTCAGTTGAGGGAGGATGCTTCCATTTGCGAGTATGAATATTCAATATTTCTGCACGTGCCTCGCAACTAGGAAGAGGAAAATTGAACTCCCGGTCAAATCTACCTGGGCGACGCAATGCTCCATCAATAGCATCAATCCTGTTGGTTGCTCCAATCAATACAACTTGTCCACGAGAATCAAGGCCATCCATCAAAGCTAACAAAGTTGACACAATAGAATTGTGTATCTGCTCTTGTTTGCTAGACCTCACAGGAGCTAGTCCATCTATTTCATCGAAGAATATTATGGAGGGTTGATTTCTCTGTGCTTCTTCAAAAAGTAATTTCAACTGCCTTTCAGCCTCACCAACCCACTTGCTAAGCACATCAGCACCCTTCCTCATGTAAAAACTGACTTTCTGACCAGCCTTTGAAGCAGCACAAGCTAATGCCCTTGCAATCAATGTTTTACCAGTGCCAGGAGGACCACATAACAATACTCCCCTGGGTGGAGTGATGTGATAACTAGTAAAGAAATCTGGATACAACAATGGAAAGAAAACCATTTCCTTCAAAGCATCAATATATTCAGATAGCCCGCCAATGTCATCAAAACTTACACTCTCGTCAATTTGTAATGGTTGGATATCTGCTCCTCCCTTAGAGCTAGGCCCAGCAGTTTGAACACCTGAACTCAAGGTTGCGAATGCATCACCCTGATGACCCCAACCTGATGCAGCGATATTCAATCCCCATGATGATGTCCCATTCATGTCTAGTCCCCCAAGGAGCCAAGGTGGGCCAGATCTACCACCTCGGCCCCAAGGAAGAGCTGGGCCTTGGTCTAGCTCGTCAACAAGAAGTGAATCATCAGAATCTTCAACTCTGTTTAGGCGATGCCGCTTATGAGCTCGAGATCCACCCTTCCTTACATCCCTACCAACCTTGGTTCCCATTCCTTGATGCAATACCCTGCGAGGCGATCTAGGTCTTTGCTTACCTTCTTGCAAAGAGAATCTCCGCACCTCTGCTCGGTTACGAAGATCATATCGCCTCCTTCCCTGTTCTTCCCCTTCTTCATCATCACCATCTTCCTCTCCATCATCATCTTCTTCTTCATCTACATCATTATCCTCAATCTCAATCTCATTACCATTTTCTGTTTCTTCTCGGACAACCTTGTCATCAGAAGTACCATGTTCGTCATCTTCATCCTCGTCATCGTCATCATCATCAGATTGTATATTTAATTGTTCTCTTGGGTTCACTTTGGAACGTCGTGGTCGCAATCCTTCACGCCTAGGCATTGATTTACTCCCTCCAATCTTTTTACACTTTAGAGATGAAAACTCGTCATGACTGACACTATTACCGATCCGGTTCCTCCTCAAAGTTTGATAAGTCGGTCTCTGAAACATAATCAGCCAAATCTTTAGTAGCATACTAAAAACATGCTTCGGTTTATTTTTTATGACGTGAAGGCCTCAAATCAAATCCAGACTAAGAATCGAATATTGCATCCTTGGGAGAGTATAAAACCTCACCATAAGATCCTCTGAACCAGAACTGTCAGTATAACCTTCAAGATTTACAGACATCCTCCTCTTTCGGGTAGAACGTCTAAGATTGGTTGCAGCTGACTGCAATGAACATCAACAACTTCACATTTCAAAATATAAAAAAGACTTGAGAAGTGAGAAAGAAGAGGTTGATGTTTGGATGTACTGTGTACATTAGTTTCCTTAAGTTTAATTTATTGAGCTACAACCAAGGGCTTGAGCTCCATAATTAGAAGGTCAACATATTAGTTGGGCTTGCCTTTTGTCTTTTTTGTTGTTAATGGATGTGGGATCCCTTTATACCACTACAGTTTCAAAAGGCAAGTATCAAAGGAAACACGTAAAAATTATTCATTCTTCATCAAATAAACATGTACTGATTAACAGACCATTATAATCTTCAGTAAATAAATGCCGAGCAATTAAAATTATGTTTCATCCTCTAAAACATTATAAGAAGAAAATCATGGATGGCTATAAAATATCCAGAAATGAAGGATTGGAAATTCAGTTATTCCAGGTTTGGTCCACAAAACTGAGATGTTTAATAGTCTACCCTCTAAAAATAAGCATAGCTATTCTTTTCATAAACATAAATTAAATGAGCTTATCTAGTTCCATAAACATTATATAGCATATAAATGAGCATTTTAATGCTCAGAATCATCTATCAAGTTAGATGGTTAATGCTCTTTTTGGGTCAGCAATACATTATTCCACAAATCATTGTTCATGTTTAAGCATGAGAATGAGGGACCAGAATATACATTAGTAATTTCACTACCATTAACCATACTCTCACATAATAAATACAAGTTCAAAAGTGATAATCATATCATGCTTTCTGTAGCTTCTTTTTTAGTTCATATACCACAAAATTTCACAAGCGGACAATCTTAATTGATTGGTTAAATCAAATATGTCAATGAATAGTAGTAGAACAAGTGAATGCTCCCTGTAAAGAGTGGGATTTGACTTAAACTGCTCAAGACCATTCGACCTGCAATGCGAAGTATATGACAAGTAAACTACTTACACTAGTCTTTGGTGTCCGCACTGGGTGATTTCCAGGCCTCAGCATCTTGGCAATTTGAGATGCTGCTGTCCTGGTCTTAGTTTTCCCTTTCTTGTTACGATTAATGGTTGGAGTGTAATACATGTATCCACGACTATACACGGTCGGCCTCCTCCTGAGCCTATCACTAGTCCGCACAGGCCCAGAAACAGGCCCATCACCCTGGCCAGATCTTTTTGGATACATGGATAAATGCTAGCTTTGGGGACTTTGTCCTCCCATAAACTATGAACACCTACACTAACAACACAATCAGAAAATCACAACTTCCTTTTCATCCTCACAGTGAACAAATTAAATAGTCGCACACTATCTAAATTAAAATAAAGTTCCCATTCTAAACTATAACTCCCTCCCATCCCAAAATAAATTTCCTACTCCGACAATTCGGGTAGTGGCTACATGGGGAAAAGTCAAACACTAAAATTTGATTGTTTAAATTTTTGCTGATAGTAAAACAGGACACTTATTTTGAAATGGAAGGGGTATTGAAGTATATCTTAAAAATACATTAATCTTTTTAACAATAAGACTTGTAACCTCAAAGAATCCTCAACGAATTGTTCCATCCATTCAAATGAAAGAATATTTTGAATCTATTGAGAAGATAATTACTCAATGAAGATTTGTCAACAAAATAAAAGACACAAAAGAAATGAAAGAAAAATATTAAGAAGCATTGAAATGTCACTTGGATGATTTCAGTACATAAGTCCTTGCCATTATTATTATCATTATTTTATATTAGTGACCCCCACTTCCTTCTATTTCCATTATAAACACCCTAACACACAGTATTCCTTCCACTGTTCCCCTTCACCATCTTTCACTCTGTTAGAATTCAACACACTCCAACTCAAACAAACTGTAAGTTTGCCTTCACTTTTCGATTTCATCATGATATTAATATTTAGTCTTTTGTTCCCCCTCTTGAGCTTTGGATAAGATACAGACCACAAATAGTTATTCCCACCTGGTCTTCAAACACTGAAGTTCCCTATCAGATAGTTTATACTTGAAATATAGTTTTAAAGGGACATATATAAGAATTATAATACACATGTTCGATGCTTTTGTCTACTGTTTTCTAGTTTAAATGATTCTAAAACTTGATGAAAGAAGAAAAAGTGTATACCTGTCTTCTCATTTAGGTTGATAAATTATTAAAATGATATGTCAGGCATTAAAGTGTGGTCTAGACAGTTCCTCGTTGGGAAGTAAACATCTTTCAAATGCTACAGAATGGAATGCCCCAAAACTCCCATTTGCCAAACGCAATCTTCACAAAGGGAACTAGGAAAGAGTAGGTCCTTAATTAATATTTCCTTCATAGTTCACAGTATATTCTTCTTATCCTTTAGGTACATACAGTTTTACTTTTACAGGACTGGCATTGTCCCTACCATAGCATAAAATTCATCTTAAGAACACATAAATTTGCATGGCTCAACAAAATATGCATGAGATTCTACTCCTCTTCTCTTCCACTTATTGAGGATGGCGGGCCCCTAACTCAAGCATGTAAGTTCATCTATATAAAACGTATGGATGTTGACTTACTTTTATAATATTGAAAGATTAAGTTACCATCAAATATTGAATTGCTATAAGCCTGGTCTAATTGGATGGAAGATGCATCCGTAACAGTTTATTTAACAAAAAAGCCTTAAATTTAAATTGTCTGTTTCCTGCATCGGGTATTAATAGAATCATTGTCAATTGCAAAATGCAACTTGGGATTTGGGAAGGGAAGGAAATGCAACTTCAGGACATCTGGGGAAGAGTATAATGTAAGGGAAACATTTCCCTCCATTTCTTTGAATTTCAAGCATCAAATAACTTATTTACCCAAACCCCAAATTAATTAGCTCCACTTCATTCCAACTTCAATTGTGCTGAAGAGTGTACAGTCTTTTTTTCCCTCGGTTATTGAAAAACTATCAACCCATTTCCCACATTTTGCATGTCTCCCCTTCACTATGAGTTCAGTACCTACTCCTATTCCAATCACTCTACACTTGGCATTATGAAACAGTCCCCCCATTAAACAAGCTTCCTCTAATGTTGTTACATAAATGCAAATTTAAAACAGTTCTCAGAAACCAAATCATCTAAATGAGAAGAAAAAGAAGAAATAATATGGTCTATGATTCCATGCCATTTCACAAACTAACAGCAACACATTGCATGCAAAACCAGCATAAGAAGGTCAACTGCGCTGCAGATACACGGAGAAGACAAATTGAAAGCACAGGGTCCTCAAAATTTGCGATGCGGTGGAATCAAACAAAGCAGAGAAAAAGATGCACACGTTCCTCAATTTTCTGCAGAAATTATCACCATCGCCGTCAAATTTGTTCACACGGAAACGAAGGCGTAGAGTTACCTGATCGGAGATCGAGTTCCGGCGGCGAAGGAGCAGCTCGGCGAAGCTCCGGGCAGTGAGGGTCAAGAGAGAGAGACGGAGAGAGAGAGAGAGAGAGAGAGTAAAACCTCAGGCTTTTTGGTTCCAGAAGAGCAGTGGATATATAAATAAAACCTAAGAACAGGGGAACGAGTTTTGAACCACTCAGTGAGTCGCCAACTCGGTATGGGACCCAATGCTGACTTTGACTCTTCCGCCACGTGGACGAATAGACATGTCCGTTCTGCCCTTTAAGTTAGAATATTATCCAATCATAATTTGCCACGTATGCAAATTTTACTATTCGTAAAAAAATGTATTCTCTCTCACTTTATTAAATTTTGTTCAAAGATAAAATCTAGTATATCCTATTTGTTGTAAACTAGTTTCTGTATTTTACTTTCCACAAAAATTAGAAATAGATAAACCCAGTGACTGTGAACAAAAATATTATATTTATTTTTCCGTATAATAAAATAAATAATGAAAATTCTCTACTAGAATTAAGAATTAATTCGTTCAAAAAAAGAATTAATTAATGTTTTTGGAAAATAAAAATAAATATTTTTTAAGTTGTTCCATTTTTATCTTATGATTACATTTGTATAATTTAATTCTGTGGTTAAATTATTTTTAAGTTAAAATTATAATTTTAGCTTTTTTATGAAAATTTTAAATTTTAGTTCCACTAGCAATTTCATCTTTTAAAAAAATTATATATTTTACATTACAAATAAAATTTCAGAGCATATTTTCATCATTAATGACATATATATCGGCCTTTTGTAAAAGTGACATACTTATAACACTTATTTTGCTATTTTCCCTACAAATAATAATATTTTTTTATGTTCTCTCAAAAAAAAAACTTTTATGTAAAAAATAAAAGTTTATAACACATTTTTTTTCATTTGCTAAATATAGATCATCACACTCTCTTGTAAGTGGGGTGGTTATAATCCTTATTTTGCTATCTTCCCTATAAACAATAAGCTCTTTTATTGAAAAACTAATCATAGTTGTTTTATAAATAAAAAGTATAAGTATGCTTTTTTTATATAAATCACTATTTTTCGTATATAATTTATAAATATACAATACTTATTTTTAGGAGAGGAAACTCAACTTTGAAATTTCTCATTTTTGAGAATAATTGTTCTATTTCTTCTTTAATATAATCCTTGATAAAAAAACTTTGAAATAGTCTACTAAGGTAGTCAAGCTACCATCTCTAAAGAGATTATAGGTTCAAATCTTATATTAACACTTTAATATTTGAAAGAATAATCATATACTAAGACACATACTAAACAAAAAACTTAGAAGTTTCAGTAACCCCCATAAACTCAATTTACAAGAAAATAGCCTAAGCAAATTCTTATGAAATTGCTCATTCATTTCCTCTTGCGGATCCTACATCCTCTCCCTACTAAATCCCTATCAAGTTTAAATTAATCTGAAGTTCAATGCTGAAAAATACTCCAGCTTCTATGTGTAAAGAATAAAAAAATTTGGCCAACCGATGGAGGAGACGGGAGAAGAAAATGAACCATCTTGTGTAGGAGTCGTGGCTCAAGCTCTTTCGCATCCAGTTGGGTTCAAGAATTTCTCGTAAGGACTGGAAGGCGGTAGTTTGAAAGAAGGATGACCGTTCTCTTGAGAACTGGGAAGAAATAAATCCTCCATCCTCACATGCTCCTTGTTTCTCCAGCCCGTGCCTTCTTCTGTAATATCCGTATTCTGAAAGACAGTAACGATAATAAAAATATCAATGAAAATGAAACAAGAAAAGAAGGAATTCAAACAAGCCTAGGGTCAAGTATATCGTTGGCTTCCAAGCACAAATCTCTTCCATCAATCACCATTCTCGTGTTTTGGCAAGAAGCCAAAAGGTTATTGAATTCTCAATGAATGTTCGAAGAAGTCAACTTTTTTTGTCATGGTGATATCAGAAACTCAGAAAGGTTATGATGTTTCAGATGTACCAGATATAATATCAGAGGCCTACACTTGGCGACAATGAAGATTTACTCTTGAATTTTATGAAAATGAGATAATTTCTTGATCATTTGTTTATAAATCAACTTACTGTGTTGTGCAAGAAGGCACTGTTCTTCTCATTTGCACTGGAATATTCTATTGCCTTTACATCCCGTTGAAGCACGGACATCTTCTCCTGTTTGCCAGTGAAAAAGGCCTCGGACTGACTTATCATCTGGTCATAAGGTACAGGACCTGTTGGAAATGGAAAGCTTGCAACTTGCTCGGCCGTCTGCCTAACCTGTGGACAGAAACCAATCATATTACAACTACAATGTATCCATTCTGACAAAGACGATCATCCATGACACATTCAACTTTCTGAGCATCCTCAAGTCACCACATCAACCCGAATACCAATCTTAGTGGTTTGGGACGTCGCATACTCTGAATAAAACGCTAATCAATGCTCAAATACTTCGATGTCATATCCCATGCAAATGTCAAACAACTTATCTGATTTTTTGCGTATTGACTGTTTGATTACTAAAATCCTATTCTTCAAGTAATATGTAACGCCAGGCTACCACAACATAAAATAGAAATACAATGTCAGAACTAAAGAGCATGGTGTACCGATTCCATCAGCTCATTGGCGCTTAAGATTTCTACTGTACTAATGGAGGTTGAGATTTGATGATCTGAATGGCTTCCACTCGCTTGAGGGAAACTTCCTTCATCATCAGAAAAGTTAGCGGCAGACAATGCCTGAAATAGACCAACACAGTAATGTATCTGCTGCATAAGCTAGCATATATAACATAAGGATGCATTTAATACAAATCTTACCTCACCAAAAGCAGGAAACTCACACTGCCTAAGAGGAGAGCACGGCCGCGAGGTATCTATAAATAATGAGGTTCCTGATGGATATGCATCATCAGGTGAAAATCCCTCCAAGAGTTGCTTCTGTATGTCTGACAACTCCTCCTATCAGAAAACAGGAGGAGTTTAAACAACAAATATTGGAAGGAAAACAACAGAATGGCATAAAACAAGTCTGATTAAGAGGGGCCAATCAACCCCCTTACAACATACCTGATACCCAAAATAAATACTTCCTATGCACAAAACAAGTATTACATTTGACTATTTGCAAAAACCTAAACATTCAAATTTTAGTGCTCGACTTTCCAGCATTTATCCTTGTGTGCCCACTACTCAAGTTGTTATAACTAACTTATGGGTAATTCATGTTTAACTAACGATCTAACAAAAATGGAAAGTGGACACATAAGAGAGCAGTATAGTAATATTAGGACAGAGAGTATATAGTTTCTTTTATCAGCCTAATGAGAAAGTTCATTCAAAAGGGGGAGTATGTAGTTAACAGTATTCAAACTAGTAACAATGCACTTGATTACTAGAAAATCACCTCTGACAAATTTCTATATTTAGTTCTGAAGTGAGATACCACGGCATCCTTCAACTCTCTTTCATCTGATTCTAATGTCAAGAGAGAACTCAATGCATCAACCTCATCTTCCTGTGATCCATATGTTTTCTCTTTATCGAAGTCTTTGCAAACGGCCTGCAGCCTGATATTGTCGACCAGCTCTAGATAAGGATCGACCTGTAAATATTATTGTTATCCGTACACCAAAAGAAACTTTTTACCAACAATATTGCCATTAAATCCCAAAAGGCAAAGTCAAGGGTGAAATAGCTTGTCTAAAGAGGCAAGAGACGAACTGTTGAATCTGTCAGAGGTGCTTTAACAATAGGAATTAGCTCTGGAAAACTGCTTGCTCTGGCCGAAAAAATAAGCATGTATGATGCCAATGTAAAAAGAGACCTTCTGCGAGATGGGCGTATACCTCCTTCAGTATGCATATAAGAAGCATATATCAGAAGGCATTTTCGTAAATGAGTGTATATAGCATAAGTTCACACTTAGCCTTCTGAAACAGCATCAATCAGGATGAACCATTCATGATTCATCAATTTGTTTGTGTTCTAAGGGCTGCAGACGGACCATTTTGTATGACTTAAGTAAATATTATAATTCATAAAATCACAGAAAATGTACTTCTAAATAAGAAACCCAGCTTACCTTCTTGATCTAGAGAGAGGCTTCTAAGAGAAAATGCCAGTTGAAAACATCGAACTAAAGCGAGATGACTGGATGTCTGTCATGTACAAAATTATTCATCATGCAATTTGAGATATCAATTGAAAAAACATGAACAGAAATTTTTATGCTACTAACGAAAATGTCATCAAAGTTGGTTCATAAGGTGCACTAAATCGTAAACTTCTTTGCTTTTACAGTAGCCCTCATCACAACCGTTTCTTCTAAGCTACAGACTATTTGGCAACTAAGTTGCTAACTAAATGTTGCTTGCTAAGTTGCTAGTTTAAGATCTATGCTACCCCAACCCAACCCTTAACTTTACCGCCCGAGTCCAAGACCCAGGTAACATGGTGTTGATGTTCATTATTTGAAAAATGAGGCAAAATGCAGAGAGAGAGAGAGAGAGAGAGAAAGTAAAAATGGCAACTAAATGCAATCAATAACAGCAAAATGTATGCAGAAGCTCTCACCTTATATCGACCAAACAGTAAAGCAATGTTATAAGTGTGGGCCATTGCCTCAAAATTTGCAGGGGTATTTTCCGCAGATGTTGCTTGAACCCATATTAATGATAGTATAAGACTAACTTGGTGACTACTTAATCGAAGGGAAGCTGGCTTCTGCAAAGAAGATAATCAAGGCAATTATATAGGGTTTAGAATAAACAAACTGAAAAAACAATAGATATGTAATAAAGGCCGCTAAATGGGATCTAGAATTAAAAACCCTGGCAATACGCGCACAGAACATAAATATAAATTGTAGGCTAGTGAAGTACAAAGAGAAAGCATTTAGAATTTCATACTGTTTTTCCACCAGTCAAATCGCGCTTAAAGCTGCATGAATGACTATGTGATGGGTGCAATTTAGCTTGTTTCAAACCATCATCTGGTATTTGATTTGCTTCCTCCCTCAGTTCTCCCTCCACTGATTCTGCTTTGTCCTTATTTTCATCACAGTGGGAGAAATTTCTACTTCTTACCTTCTGTGCTGTACCTATTGAAAAAATCCTAGAAAACACCCTTGATGTTGTCTTGTTTTTGTCTGACCATGGAGAATGGATCGGTGGAAGAAGTACAGTGGAAAAAACGGTGTGGGCAACCACTCGTGTTTCAGGGTCTGGGTGGGCCATTGCTAGAAGCAACTGATGGAATAGAGCTTCAGGAAAAGTCTGAAAGAGGGAATAAATGTAGTCCCGTGAACTTAAATAACTTCATAAGAATGGAATAGCAACAGAGCACTGCAATATTTAAGTTCACCTACCTTCTTGTGATACGACACATTAGGGACGGAAGATATAATTTGTGCAGTATGGTGAACTGCAGATATGGCTGATCTGGCTACAACAGCTGTAGTTGAAATATTCTCCACTACAATGGCCAGCATATCAAGAATTGGACCCACATCAGCAACCTGTTAATGAGACAAAGTGTTGGTGCTCACAAGGGTAACTATGATGGCCTGGAACTCTTGCTTGTACATTTTTTTTATCAGCAAGATTATTATCATATAGTTTATTAGTCTTGAAGTATGATGTCCCACCTCAAAAAAAAATAGAAAAAAATACATATAAAGGGAAGAGTCAAACTCAATCACTAAGGTTGCCCTTTTAGCTGTAGAGCCCGATCTGATATATGTACCTTGATTTAAAATTCAGCAATACTCAAATCATAATTCACATTACACCAGTGACCTGCATTACATGTATGCCCCTTTCTCTGCTTGATGAGTGTGGGCAAGCGTGTGCATGTGTTAAAAGTGAGAAACAAGGGGCATTAAGTCTGATTAAAGAAATGTCTTTAGTCTTTATATATCTGGACTTAATTTTAATGTTGACAAAGAAAGTGTGACATGACATAATAGAATCAGAACTGCAGTGAATATGAGATTTAGCGTAGATCAACTTGGAGAAAGATGCTTGACTTATGGTGCTAGTCAGGAAGGAGCTGTCCATTCAAAGTCATTGTCCATGAATAGAGCAATTTAAATCAAGTGAAGGAAGAAAACAGTGGTGCTGGGATAATAAAGGAAGAGTCTTCGCAGATTGAATCAAATTAAATAGTCCTGCAAACATCGTTTTTTATGTTTGAGCAATGTAGAACTACTAATATTTTAACATGAGCCTGTGCAGGAAATGTTAATGGTGCTGTTATGGTTTTCCACCGATCTTAAGAAGTTTAAATGATTGATTTTACTTACTGGGCCACAGGAAAGCTGGAACTAATGCAAGAATGGTCTAAGTTTTCAAGGAGCTTTACCTATTAAGTTAAGTTCGGGAGTGGAGTTGAGAAGGCAACGTGACTTAACCACTGTTTTAACTACAAATCCATGGCACTAGAAGATTAACACAACCTATCAGAGTGGATATCTGAATTTGAAGTATAATTGTAAGAACTTTGTATACCTTGTTTGAGAGCTTTGATACACATTTTTCTAATGCATATTGAAGATCACCATTGCAGTTATCTGAAGCGTTCCGAGAGCTAGATGCTTCAGCTGAACTTTGCAGACATCTTCGTAACTGCTTGGTCAAGTCAAAGATTGATCCAATGATCGCAACTGATACCTCCTGCTTCGCATTTTGTGCAAGTTCAGAGGTGACATTAACAATATTGATCTGTATGAGAGGTTGTTTAGCAACATTCCTATGATCCAAGTGTTTCACCAGCATGGATAATAACTGATGTGAGTTTCCTCCAGCTGTTGGGGAGAAAATTTATTTATTAGCTACATCCAGAAATTAACTCGAAATAATTTTAATTTGAGAAAACCAAGAGAAATAGTACAAGAGAAACCTGACTCTTCCAAATGTGATTGCAAATTAAGCAACGCGGAACAGGCAAGTCCTTCAGGGGACCACTGATTTTCAGCATCAAACTTTTGGAGAAGGGGGTCAACCACACGTCGCACAGTCGTTGCTTCCCTTGCCAATTTAGCTATGTTGCTCAAACAAACCCTAGACCAGTATGAGGGGCACTTGGAAGTATCCCTGTTAAAGTGAAAGCGAATAAAAGCTATGGTAACAAACAATTACCCCCTAAGACAATAAATATACAGTAAAAGGTATATTAAGTGAAGCCATACTCTGGGGGTTCAGGCTTGGCACCAACATTTGATGAATATTGCCCATCTTCCTTGGAAAGGTCCACGTAGTTATCCAAGGTTGCTGATATGATCTGTTCAAGAGTGAAGGGGGGAGAAAAGATTTGAATTTTGCAGAATTTTAGATTGAGCTACATATATGGAGCCGGGCTCCACAACTAAAAGTTCAACCTTGATAGTTGGGTATGGTGTGGCCCTCACCTTTATATCTATATCATTTTAATTTGATGTGGGATTTTATACTTCAACAAGCTTAGTATCAATAACCTAACAACTTCAGGAGGAAGGGTAACTTACAATAGCAATTGTACTTCCAGATACAACTTCTGGTGTGTTTAAGTCAAACCGTATATTTCTATTTGCTTATGACAAGCACATATATAAGAAATTCAGGAGGAAAGGGGAACTTACATTGTCAAAGTCCAAGGAGATATGAGAGTGTTCACCCATGAACCACACCTAGGCACCAAATAGTATCAAGACCAGGGGACACAAATAGGAATCAGGTCGTGGGAATAGTGACAGTAAAATAAACAAGACTATATCATACATTAAGAGAAACTTAAAAATTTCATGAGGACAAAAGTGGGTCTTTTTTATCAGCAATATTACTTTCTTTCTTTCTTTTTTTTAGATCAGCAATAATCGAACAACAAATATCGTCAACGTGGGGATTGGAACCAACGACCTCATGCTTATTATATGAGGCCTCTGCCACTTCACCCACATCCTTTGGTAAAAGTGGGTGTTTCTTACAATAATGACAAAGAAGCAACCGACCACCCAATTCCACAAAGAAGAAACAGAAAATATGCAATATTTTAACAATGAGTAACAAAATCAAGAAATACTGCAGAACAAAAACACAAATATCCATGCATGATATAGAAGAAAAGATGATGTAAGAATGCAGATCTGCATAACTGTTTTTCCCTTGAAAGTAGCACCGAGCTAGAGAAAGTAACTGTACCATGGAAGCCAGGGTTTGCATTCCTGCTGCACGTAAATGCAAAGCTCTTTCATCAACTCCGACTTCTTGAGCTAATTGGCAAAGTTTAGGAATGAAGCCTTCTAGGTTGAACATGTATGTACTATCCGTCTGCATAAATTGATATATGTCTATCACTTCCATAAAAAACTGAACTAAATAGTAAAGTTTTACCTATTGCCGGGATTACGAGACAATAAAGTAAGCTATGTCCAGCATATACACTAGTCCATTGATTAATATAAGGACTACAGATGAAGTAATCATAAACTTGGGATACGCATAGTAACAATCTCTGAAATTGGTATTGTATTCGATTAAACTATTGCAGGAGGTCACTACTTATAAGATACAGGGATAGATTAGGGTATGTATCCCTGTATCTTATAAATAGTGGCCTCCTGTAATAGTTTATTCATCGAATACCAGAGATTGTCACATAGTATAATGCAAAACTTATTAATTGAACAGGTGCTTCTGAGTATCAACCCATTTTAAAAACAACCCTATTTATCTTAGGCACTCCTTTGACCATATCATCTTCCTCTAACTAAATTCTCTTACAAAAGACAAGGTTTGTCTGTTTCTAGAAACTGGCAGGTACATCGGTGAGATAATGAATCTTCTGCCACATTCTCTTGAACTGATACTCCAAATTGTATCACGCACGCACCTTGCCGCTACACTATAATGATATTAAAATTACTTGCTGAACTCCAAGCTTACTTTTCCTCTCTTACCAACCTGGCTATTTATAAAGTCAACGAGGGTATTGCAACCCAATATCTGAATTTCGCCTTGTCGATTTTGTTCAAAAAGAGTTCGTACAATCCCTAACAAACTGCAAGCAAACAGTGGCCTGCAGGCATTAAATGGATAAGGTGAAGTTCATTTAAAACAAAAGTCATATAAAGACAACAAATCTTGATACAAAATTGGTACCAAGTAACCTAGACAGAAGCTAAATCAACAAAGAAATGGGGCAGTAATCAAGCTTCACATAAGCAGCAGTAATTAAAAGTTACTTTTGCATAGAAGTAACAAGTTACACAAAGACCTGTACATACTTTGTAGTTGTAGTGAAACCAATCACCTAAAAGCTTAAGTTAATGGTTGAAGGTCCATTTATTATTTTATACTCTAGCGTGCGGCGTGCCCACCTCATGCGCTAGCCCGTTATTGCTTTGTACGCAGATCCACACACAAGCCTACCTTTTATCTCTATGCTGAAAATAGAAGTTTATTTCTTAAATCAAGATGGTGGTATGACTAACCCGTGACTTCTTGATCCACTAGACTAATATCATGTAGTGAAACAAAGAAAAATAAACATTTTTTCTTAAAGTTGGCGGTAAGACTCAAACCTGTGACTTTTTGGTGAACCAGCTTTGATATAGTGAAACCAACTCAACTAAAATCATAAGCTGATAGTTAAAGACCAGAAGATCCACGTATTATTTTATATACTTCAGTGATAGTAAACGCAAAACAACTTAACAAACATAAGTCGAAGTTTTAAATGATCCCCTAACTACACAGCCATGTTAAACTTGAATCTCCAACTTTCTTTTAATTACTTCTTCAATTATTAGATCTCATACCATTACCCTAAAGCGCTAATTCAGTAAAGACGGCACTGGAAACTTCATGGTTTTGAAGATTCAGACACCGAAATCAGGAATTAAATGAAATGCTTTCATATCATATCACCCTGCGATAAATTCACCAAAACTCATCTTAACCAACAATTTTTTGGCTAATCCAATGAGCATATCAAGCCACCCTCCTATACAAGGTTAAACGAAAATTTACAATAAGAACTTACATCTGATCCTTACATGACGAAATCAATTTCCGGTAAATAGCAATGACAACCTTCACAGATCCAAACTTCTCATAACGCAAATCCTTGTAACATCTTTGCTCTAGAAGCTCAGTGATCTGTACAATATACCATTTATAACAAAATTAATAAACCAGACAAAACTTTGGAGAGGTGACTGGATTATAAAATCAAAATATTTTTCTTCTGACAGAGCCAAAAGAATTTTTCATCATTTCACAATTCAACCGCATAGGAGTTTATTAAACATAAAAGAAGGAAAAGAATTACATTGGCAAATGTTGGAGTTCATCTTGTGTTATACATTGTCTAGAACTTAACACTGAAAGCAACATGAAATAGAGATCCAAACCTATTCTGGTATTTGAAAATTGATATTGATGTGTCATTAACAGTCGCAACAATTCATACCCAACATCTTCACAAACATGTATGTATAGGTGCAGGCATACACAAAAAAATATCTAAATTTGAACACGTTTTTTTATCAATACCTAATGTAGTTGTGTGTGTGTATGTAGTAAGTTGAACATTATATTACTACATCAAGTATATGCAAAAATGATATATTAACAGATGAGATGAAAGAAAACCTTGCCTTGGGAATTCGTACAGGATTCTTCGAGGCATATTCACAGAGCTTCCCAATTTTCCTATCATTTGGTTCAACATCCTGCCAAACATAATTAGAAATAATGATCACACAAAAAGTTTCTTTTTAACTTTAGTTTCTTCATAGAGGAAAATGTTTTTCCCCCTCATGGTTTGGGACAGGTTCATAGTGCTCCCAGGCGGTTATTCAGTGAACCTACACATAATTACATCAGGGGTACAGGGCCATTATGAAAAACTAAATAAGAAGAGCTTCATAGATGTTGTCTATTAAATATGCATGACCTTTTCTTAGTTCCCTTTCTGTTATAAGTGTATTGAAAATCAGTCTGGAGTATGAAATTTATGAAAGCTAATGTTTAATCCTTTGTAGTATCATCTTGACCGGCAAGGGGATTGAGAGCTTTTTTAATGCAAGGGCACTTTGATCTGATCCAAACCACCCTCGAACAGACACAAATGTTCTTCAGGCTGGTTGGAAGGAAGGGGTAGGGGTGGAAGAGAGTTTCATGAGACAAATGCAGAAAGGCCAAAATAGAGATTTTTGCAGTAAAAAGTAAAACAAATAGTCAAAATTTAGAATTGCATATTAAGATGAAATGTGCAGAGAACTATGTGACAGCCATCACTGCCAGTTTATCTCCTAGTGACTTAGAAACAATTCAGTGTTAAGACTATGAAGTGGTCGACCATAAGTCATGATTTTTATTTAATGCAGTTTGAGATATTTACTTCCTCTCTTCCACTGGCCAGTGGCCTCCGATCTCATATTTTGCTAGTTTGCCCACAAATAAAAAATCGTAGCTTCACTATACAACACAGCTATTAGGTTCATCCTAGCGATGAACTGAATAATTGTATGTTCTGCTATAAAGGAACATATAAGATAACAGTGACCTGATCCCACTCTAATGAACAGTAGTAGCTTACACTATTACTTAACGACACAATTACTCCACTCCTGACTACTCACATAACTGCCAATGAACCCCATTTTTGCATGAAAACGGCAAAATTTAGAGAGAAAAAAGGCATCACAAATAAATATATAATTGTATGTGGTTAGACTAGTACAAATAAGATAACAAAGCTGACCCCATTCTAATGAACAGTAGTGGCTTACAACTATCACTTAATGACTTAATTATTCAACTCGTGACTACTCAAATTAACTGTAACTCCACCACATTTTTGCCTGATAACAGTCAAATTCAGAAACAAGGCATCACAAAAAAAATACTTGAAGTAAAATGAAGCTGCACAGTCACCTTATTACGAGGAAGGATTTCGGCAATCATGTTCTTGTATCGTTTGACTGGATGTCTAGACCTTGTTCGCAATGAAGGGCACAAGCAACAGAGGGTACCGCAGGCTGGCACCACTTTTCTTGAAAGAACCCCCATTTTTGTAGGATAATGAAAATCTGTACTCTGAAATTCAGAAGATCAAGCCAATAACTCATTGACCCACCTCACCTAAAACAATTCAAATTCACAAAACCTCATTCAAAGAGGTTTCACTGGCATTGGGACAAATGGGTTGTCGAAACTCCTAAATTTAGCAGAATTTAAGGTCAATTCCAATAACTCATATGTGTTTTTGACGATTTAGGGATTCTCATTTGATCAAACTTCAAAAATCCTGGTGTGATTGCACGATTGCATGGCTAAGATCGAGAAATTTCAGCCCAATCTCCAACCTCAACACACATGGCATTAAATTGAATACTAAAAACATGAAACCTACCTTCTTCCTACACGATTAAGCCTTTTGTAGATGAGGGATCTGAACTACATTGGAAGCCAAACACAAGCAGAACTGAGATTTATTTTTGGTAAATGTCAGATGAGCCATCATCACAGTACCAATCAGGGTAAAAGATTGAATAAAAACAATAATATGATGAAATTCACCTCTCAAAGGAGTGGGCGATCAAATCGATCACGACCAACTTCTCATTTTCTGTTGCATAATATTTACAAAATTAACGGTTGATTTGGATTTTTTTTCTCTAACGGGCTGCTGTATCCATGATGTCCCAAAGAGTTAATTACAATTTCCACATTGTTTTACACTTCTGTTATAAAAAATTTAATTTGAGATTATTTAATTACGATTTTACACTTTTCTCTAACACGACTAAAATTTGGATGGAAAACTTATATTTCAAGAAAAGACAAAAATGTCCTTAAATTGATCGAAATTAGTTCAACCTAGTTTGGCTCGGACCAGTAATAAACCAGAATTAGCATCTGCTATGGACAATTGGACCGGTTGACCAGTCTCATCTCCTTCTTCCTTTCTCCGACGAGCAATGGCTCAATTTGTTCCTCAAACTTTTCCCAAAAATTTCGGGCTAAATTGAAGTGCAATTCAGATATGAAAATTGAAGAGTGATTCAGAAATTTAGGGCTTCGTTTTTCTTGCGAGTTCGCACTCGTTAGCCTGCACGAGGAAGGGTTGGTATCGATTCGGCTCATAGTCAAAATAACCAAACATGTACTCTCAAAGCACATATATGTGTTCAAAGCTCACAAGTCAGTCTTCGATGGTCAAATACAAGACATATATGCTCGTCGGAAACCTCTCTCCGCCTTCGACGATGGTCGGTGCTTCCCGTCTTACTTGCCGCTGTCTGAGAGGGACTTGCTTATTCGGCTCACCAACGAACACGCACCTCACCGACGAACACACACCTTGTCGATTCGGCTCATGATCATAAGAAAAATGTAATGTGCTTCCTCTCTTCTATTTTCATTAGGGTTTTAGATTCTCTCAATTTTTTTAACATGACAAATCTTCGTATCAAATATGGTTCTCAATTTCGAAGAATTCTTTGATTGGCAATTACTGTGGATGTATTGAATTTCAAAAATGGACCAAATGTTTGTTTGAATTTTTGAACATATTGAATGGTTGAAGTGAGCATTCTAGTTGTTTAGTTGAATGATCAGCTGAGATGAATAAATTTTCCAAGGATTCATGATTATGTGTTTAGTGATTTTGAACCCAAATCACTAATTCTGGTCATGAAGGCCGAAGAAACAAAGAAGGAGATGGAACCGGACGTACCAGCCATTTCGAGCTTGCATTGTACTTCTTTTCATGTCAATCTAATTTTATTGCCGATAAAAAAAATATTAATTCTGGTGATGGGCGAAAATTCGACGACAAAAATGTGTTATGTCCTTTCGTACACCCGGCAATGTACCGGTCCCAAGTAATATAGGGAAGTAAGGATTACGACCCCGATTATCGTACCCAAGGGACAACGAGAACTTTGATCA
>JAYMTP010001330.1:0-24741 GCA_036897365.1 Geranium brycei | reverse complement strand
ATCATGTAATCATATAAATAAATCATGAAATAATAATTTTTGTATGTAAATCATGTAATGTAGAAATAAATTTATGAAATCAACATTCAAAAAAATTTATGAAATCGAAAAAAATGCTAAATCATGAAAGAGTAAAAAAATTGTGCAAATATAGTAATCTAACAATGAAATCGTCAATAAGGAAATAAGAAATAAATGAAGTCATAATTAATTTGATTAAATGTTGTAATTTATAAAAGAAAATACGTAAATGATGTAATAGTATAAAAATACGAATATACCCTTATATTTGTGTTAAAAGACAAAAATAAATGATGAGTTGAGAATAATTATGTACAACTGTCATTAATAAGTCAATGAAAATTCAAGTCATCCGAATTTTCATCTGACGGTCACAATTAATCTTATTTTCTCATGTAAAGGGTGAGTTCTCACTTGATTACGGGCTTAAAAAAATAACTTACTAGTTAAATTTTTTTTTAATCAATCTTCTAGTTAAGTTAGTCATAAATTTTAGTCTTTAGAGATAATTCCACTTGATATGTCCTTGATTCCGCTTTCTCAAATATATAGTAATTATTTAAAAAATAATAATTTCGCATGTCATTTAAAAACTAATTTGTCTTATAATATTAATAACAATGTTAGAAAAAATGAATAATTGGACGGAATTGGTATTTGAATCAGACTGCATTAGGGTAGTGGTTCAGGTTCGGCAAGGGAAACAAACGAGAAATATGTTCGAGGGCATTGTATATGACTGCATGCGTATTCTTTCTGTCACAGTGGTCGATTTCTCATTACTCTTTGCTCGTCGATTCTGTAATAAAGTGGCTCACGAATTGGCCAAGCATGTTTTAACTAAATGAGATTATGGCGAGGGGTCTGGCCCACCAATTGTAGTTTCAACTATCCGACTTGATGTCGAGTTAGTTACTATTATTTAAATAAAATTCTATTTTCCTTCAAAAAAAACAATGTTAGATTTAGTTTTTTTTTATATTTTTTCAAATTTTCAAAAATGATCAAAATATGAAAGTACTCGTATGCTTATTATTTATTATTTCAAGTTTAAATTATCTAAATGTCTTATTTGGACTTCAAATTTTTATTCAATTATCACGATTATTCGCTCATTGTAGTTTTTCACACAAAACTGTATAGGTGACATGTGAAATAAAAAATACTCAATTCGTGTTTGATATAATCGAATTTGAGCATAAAGTTGAGCTCTTTCAAAATTCGTGAACCGAGTTTGAGTCTAATCTATCAAGATTCAAAAGCCAAATAATTTATTATTTGATTAATTCTAATGTTATGTTTGTGTGTACGCGCGTAATAATAAATAAATAAATTAAGCTTAGTTTAATCAAAACAAATTCGAACTTAACTATATAAATATGAGTTGAACTTCTATTTTGAATCAACTCGAACTTTAATAAAGTTATATTCAATTTGGTTCATTGATTCTCAATCATAAGAATATGTGTTATGGTCATATCATGGAAGATCAATCCAAATGAAATAGTTACAATCAAGACGAAATTTGGGAATTGGGATCAAATAATCTTTGACTGAATAAAATGGAAGATTCTTTATCCATGTGATTGATTTCCAAGAGATTGTACTGCATTTAAGAAAATATATTATTACTAAAGAATATTTACAAATTGTAATTACAATATATAATTAAAAAAAACTATAGGTTTTGAGCTTGGTCAAAAACTCAGTCATTGACTCACAAGATGGGCTTCATTTAGGCCCATGTGTATTTATGCAAAAATAGCCATGAGAAAAAATTGTGACAGAGGATATAAAATGTTTCTAGAAATCAGTGAGAACCATAAAGAATACATCTTTGACTCTTCATCAGTTTCTGGCTATTTAATTTAGGAGTTAGTAAAAATGATTGTGATTCCATGAAATTAACAATTGAATCAATAGTTCTTTATTCTTTGGATGAGCTGTGAAAAATGACAGTTGGAGAGAGACCCAGAAAAAAGTCAAGTAACCTTGAGAAAGAGAAGTTGACCTGCCACACTTGTTTCTTTGTTACCAATTAGCACATTTGTTGGACCACAGAGTGTTTAAGGTTCGGTTTTGAGTCATTGAATGAACATGTCCGTTTTTTATTTGATTCGACTTATTATGAGCTGAATTTCAAAATTCACATATTTAGACTGTTTTTGGTTTATCAATTTTTAGTTGGACTTTCTTTCAACCGATTTTCACGAAATTCTCATGTTTTGGGCCGATTTTTACTTATTATTCGACTTGTTTTTGTTGACCTATATATTTAGGCCCAGTTCATGGAGTTCTCGCATTTTAAATCAATTTTGACCCATTATTTGACTTATTTTTTGTTTGCCTAATATTTGTAGGCCCAATCGATAAAAAGAGTCATGTGTCCAAATCGATCGTTTTCGGTTTGATTTTAAATCATACCAGTTCGATTTTTTCCGTTCAGTTTTTTTGGGTCTATTTGGTTAAGTCTGAACCTTTTTTCCGTTTTAAAGAAACAGAAGACGCGATCACTAAACCCGTCCCATCAAAACACGAAAAACAGAACAATCAACTGTATTAACTGTCCTTCCAAGAGTGACAACACATTTACCTTCTCCACAAACAATCACTCCCTTACAAATGGGTCTCTCTAAGACCCATAAACAATGTGAGTGTACAATAACTCATTCCAAGTATCAGGCAGCCCAGGAAGACACCAATGTATGCAATCGGCGTAAATGGCCGGATCGGCCCTCTGCTCCGGCGTCAAAACCTTGCCCTGCCTCGTCGTGTAGATTGAGGTGTGAGCGTCTTTCCGGTACTCCGACATGGTTGTGATGTCCATAACCGTCACCGGAGCTTTCATGGAATCGATCACATTTCTTATGACCCCAGAGAGTCGTAGGTCAGTGCCCACCTTTAATGGGGTTGACATGTTATTGGCGTTTACTATTGGGGTCGTCTCTTTGGAGCATTTGATTCCTTTAGGGTTGTTCCAGTCTGTGCTCCTACGATTGATAATTGAAAATTAAAAAAAAAAGCAATTAGGACAACATTCTCATTGTGAATTCTATACAATATAAACGGTATGAATCATTCACAAATTTAGAATGAGTTTTGGGTCTTTCAGATATGTCTTTTTTTTTTCACACGTTTTAATGTGGATGGAAAATGTAAACATGTGCAGTGAAAAATACAAAACTGCCCTCGACGTATTCTCAAATTTTCAAAGCGTGTCGTCGATTGGGATTTTGGGGTTGCCAGAAGCTGTCCCTATTCGCCGACTCCACCTCCCTTCGTCGGACGGCCGATTAAAATGTTAGAAACAGCTCCGACAATCTATAAATCTAAAACCTCAATCGATGGCATAGTTTGAAAATTTAAGAATGTGTCAAAGACATTTTTGTATTTTAACTACACATTTTAACATTTTCCATCAATATTTTAATAGTGTGTAAAAATATAAAATTTTGGTGTTTCTGAAATACCCAAAACTTAGTTAGTTAGGTGTAAGAATAAATTGAAACATTTGAGCCTTACTTGAAGTGCATTGGAGACATAGTGTTGAAGAACACAGATGTGAAATTTGTATCCACATTTTCTTCAACCCACCTCGCCCATGTCTTCACCATTCTCCTATAAGCCATTGATCGTTCAACCTTATCGAACTCCACAGCATCTCCATCAAACGAACCATTTCCTCTTCTGCACCCACAAACCCAACAAAACACACATCAAACATTTTGGACCGAGAACCGGTCCCGAGTCCAAAACTAGACCGAACCATATTTGAAAAACCGAGAACTATAAATAATGGTTCAATTTTTGGTTATATGTTTTTGTGAACCAATAAACCGTGGTTCAGATACGGGTCTAATAAGTCAAAATCAGTGATTATCTGGGAAGAACCGAATCGAAATGATCTGTACCTGTAAAGTATAACTTTCTATTTTGAAAGTAAGGTTATAATTCTAGTCTATAGCTTAATATTGCATGAAAGTTTGAATGTCTTTTATTTCATGACGTTCAATTCAAACCAAAAACCGAATTTGAACCAGATTGAAGTGCATAAATTACATAATTAATCTGAAAATAAGGTCTAAATGGCTAATTGAGACTATATATAGAACCCAAAATGAAGGCCGGCCGGTCATGTGATGGTTCGGTCGAATTCTAATCGAAGAACCACCTGACTGTTATGTCAATTATAATCGACTCAAATTCGTCCATCGGTTTCAAATGATTCACTCATATTAAGAACCGGTTGATCTGAATCGATCCGGTTCTTACTCAAGCAGTTCAGATAACCGAACCATGAACACTCTAATTGACATGAACAAAATGATATTCAAATTTGGTGAGTTTGACTTACACGACTTTCATTTGAGGAGTGTTCATCCACCAAATATACGAATTAAACACCAAAAAGTCAACTCCTTTCCAATTCTCTCCATGCTTGTTGATTGATTCCGGATTGATAATTCGATCTAATATGCTATGCATTTTTGGATCGTCCGAATTCGATTCCACCAGAAATGGTGCCCAATAGTTTTCCACAGTGGCATTGAAATCCTGCAAAATGTACAATCAAACTCAGTCAAAAGTGAGATCTTAAGTTTAAATCTTGGTACATTCGGGTTTTTTCTTCAGATGCTAACAAAGTGATTACAATACTGATAACACGATTTTTCAAAGATCGATATGGAATTGAGGTTTTCCTAATTAGCTGATAAAAAAGTGGACTTTTAAAAGTTATGCTAAATTGACATTTTGTTGTTGTTTTCACCTCCAATTTGAAGATTGTGAGAGACCCAGAAATGGAATTGCTGGTTTTGACCTTTGGAGCAGCAGATAGAACCAAACAGACCATAGACTCCCATTGGTTTCTATTCAAAGAGTCCCCAACAAACATGAGCCTCTTCCCTCTGAGTCTCTCAAGCAACAATTTTGCACTGAACCTGAATTGACCCATATTTGAAGAAAAAACACAAATAAGCACAAAATCACAAAAAAAACTCAAAACCCACGAATTAAACCACAAAACATGAACTGGGTCAGTGTAAAAATCATTACTATGGCAAAGAAGTGTGTTAAAAAAATATGTGAATTTGTTTATCAGTTTAAATAATCAAAACGAACCTCCACTTATTAGCTTGAGCTAAATAACCTAAATTGGAAAAAAATACAAATAATCACAAAACATAAAATCCATGAATCAATCCACAAAACACGACCGAGTTCTTATGAAATAATTACTTTGTTCATTGTGTTAAATAACAGTCTGATCCTCCACCTATTCAATGAAGCGGCGAGGTGGGTCGAACTCGAGCGTCTAACCAACCGGAGTTGACCCAAATTTGAAAATAAAAACACAAAACCCATGAATCAATCCACAAAACATGAATCGGGCCAGTCTCGCAAAGAACAATGTTAAAGTAACATATCTAAAATTCGTAAATCCGTTCACCGACCTAAGTAACTGACCCAAATTTGAAAAAAAACACAAATAATCCCCAAAACACATCTAAAATATGCCAAATGCGTAGCAAACAAATGTACGAAACTCCACCTATCAGCTTGAACAGCTACCCGTGTGCTGTGCGTTTAACCAACAATAATTGACCCAAATTTGAAAAGAAAAAAACACAAAAAATCACAAAACCCGTTAACCAAATCCACAAAACAAGAACTGGGTTCTCATAAAAACCAATCATTACTTTGGCAAAGAACAGTCTCTGGGCTGCCACCTCCATTTCTGGTACAAAGAGTCCTTCCTCCCATTCCTCAAGCAAGTCACCTGTCTTGACAGAAACCCACACTCCTCTTCTCTGTACAAAGGGTGTGTTTGGTTGTCAAGAACCCATTTTCCCGAGAAAAGATCACAGCCTTTCGGCGGCAAAACGATCTCTTCATCTTCTTCAACAACAACAAGATCTCCAGAGAACATAGACTTCACTGCTGGCTTCAGGCCCTCATCATAAATCAACCATTTTAGAAGAAAGGAGCAAAAAATGAGACCCAGAAGTGAACATTTGGTTCTTCTCCGGCAGTGATGAGCCACAGGCTTCATTTTAATTCTTGTGATTCTGTTATGTACTGAACTGTACTAAAATTGAATCATCAAATACAAGAATCAGAGAGATGGAGACCAAAGGCATGTAGAAGAAGGCCTTTACTTGCATTATGTTAATGGATTAGGAAATTTTCAATAATTGAGAAAATGACTGGTTAATTATTAATGAAATTGCTCGGATGGCCCATGTAATAGTAGGAGCGTTCATTCCCAAGCTTTTATTAATTAAATTAACTAATGTATTCGATAAATAAAAATATATATTTCTGTTTGGTTATTGGTATTTTAGAGGACTTAAAGCCCTGCTTGAATAAATAAAGATTCCAAACACTAATTATAAAGTAATAGTGTTTGTACTTCCTTTTAAAATTTTGTGAAATAAATTATTGTATTTATATCATTAAAATATGAATTATATAGTAAATATTTACTATATAAAAATAGAGCATTTTCAATCATTTTTATGGATTTTCTCTCACTGATTCAGACTAAAAAGACGAGCTAATGAATCTCTTTTTCGCCTCAAAAAAATATATTAGTGTATTTTATATTTTACAAAAAAATACAAATATATTTACACCTGCATATTATTCAGAGTTGAGTCAATACTTTAAAAATATCCTCCCAAAATAAATTTTTAAAACCATAATTTTTAAAAAAATGTAGTAGGTACTGATAGAAGAAACATGCTATGACTTACAGTTTTTTAATCAGTATAGAAGCCCAATGCTGCAAGTTAAAGTAACATGAAAATAACCTTTTTCTCCTTAAAACCAGAACTATAATTCTTGTTCTTTGTTTCAAATCAAGGGGAAAATGATTTTTTTGTTGAATTTATGTACAAACATCGGTACGTGTCTATATACTGTTTTTCTTATTTCCTTCCTTGCCATGCCAAGTTTAAATCCAAATAAAAACCAATACCAAATTTTTTTTAAAAAAACCCCATAATCAGTGTTCTACAAAACATTAGAACTAGTCAGCTGGAGATGAATTTATGAGAATTAATTAAAAATTAATTGGATTAAAAATTAAATTAAATATTACCAAATAATTATTCATGGACTAATCGGAATTGATTGATCGTACAAATAAATATTTTTAAAACACTGCAAATATCATATTAAATTTCAACTTTGTTTTTAACTGTTTTCATATTTTATAGTGAAATGATTGAGACAAGGAATAAGAGTGGATGATATGGTGGTTGACCAACCAAATAAAAAAAATCATATTAATAAACTTTTTAGCTGTAATGTTCACATTAAGCCAAGGCTCATACCTACTTGGGTTTTGTCATTCGGACAGTGCTAACTGCTAAGGTCAACCAATGTTTTCTTACGGGTTTTAATAACATAGATATACATAATAGGTTTCATTTTGTTAAGGAAGATTCATGTTACATGATAAAAACATTTAAAATATTTACTTTTTTGAAAAAAAATTATCAATTTAAATGCAATTACATCAGTTTTATAAAAGCACACATTTTTCCAAAAAAATACAAAGTTCGGAAAACATTTTGTTATTAATGAAGTACGCTACACCACCCTTTTGTGAACGTGTATAGTGTATAACACATTTTTGCTATTTTTCTTTTGAAAAATCGATACCATCGGTCTAGCGAATAGGGTCTTAGGGACAAAGCAGGAAATAATCATACTAGTCCGAGATTTTTAGAACACCATGGAGAAAAGAGGAGAGAAATTGTTGAGTTGCATAGACATGTATTGTGTGGATTACAGAGTCAGAATCCATTTAGTATAAGGATCAACATTCAATACGCAATGAGATGAGAGGAACACATACTGTGTGCATTTCTCTGATCATCACAATACCAATTCAATACGCTATAACCTATAGAATCACAACAAGAGAATCACAAAATCTATTAGTTGAGGAACTGAAATCAATCTTTGTGCCTCTCCAAAGATGAGTAGGATCTTATTGGAGTGTGGGCTCCGAGCCCTCCCTCGAACCGAGGCCCAATTCAGAATCAGAATCAGAATCGAACCAGAACTCCTCAATCTTTTTCAATGAGGAATTGGGCGTTGAATGTGAGCGCGCCATGTAATGGGATCGCCGGATTTGGGGAAAATGACGGTTTTGACCCTGCCACGCCTTGTCGTTCAGATTGGGTGACATACGGTCGGCGATTCCGGCGCATTGCTGGGAGAGGGACACGTGGAGGCCTATGAGCTATGTATTGAGAGGCGTGGGTGTTGGTGCAGCTTACTTGAACAGTTGGGTGGTTTGGCCTTCCTATTGGGTTGCTCAAGGGACCATGTTTTGGGCTCTCTTTGTTCTTGGACATGATTGGTGATCACCGCGACTATATACTATAAACTCTATCAATTTCATAACCTATCCTCCATCTATCTATCTATCAAGTAGCAAATCTACCATTCACAAAATGAACAATTCAGATGATAAAAGGACCAATTACCTCAAAAGGACTCGAGCACGAAGATAATAAGCCCCCCACAGCGACCCTCCCTGATAAACACAAGCATTTCAACAACACACACTGTGAGCATCAAATCCGCTTCATATCATCAACAAACCCCAAAACACACACACAATCTATTGAAATCGACTCAATAGGCACAAAATAGAGCCACGTTCTCAATAGGCACAAAATCGACACAATCTATTAAGATTCTCAGGTCTTGGAATCGTTGCGGTGGTGACAGGCGTGGGAGAGATCGGAGTTGAGGTCGGAGTAGAGATCGACGACCTTGGAGATGTTGCCGTTGATCTCCTGAATCAGAGCGACGTTCCTGACCATGCTCGCCGAAGTCCGCGACTGGTGGTTCTCGTTGACCTGCTGGATCAGCACTCGGTTCCGATCCAGCACCGTCTGGACCTCCTGGAAGCTCCGGTCGAACGCCCCCCACACCTCCGGGCCTTCGCCGGAGGCTCCGTTGCGGTGGTGGAGGTCTTTGGATTTGGGAGAGTCGTGGTGCTCCATGGTCGATTCGGCGGAGGAGGAATCGAGTGTTGTCGTCATCTACAGAGAGAAAAGGTTTTGAGATCTGGATTTTATATGGACGGCGAATTTGTGAGCAGAACCAGACATTGCTGCGTGACCCTGGATAAGCTCTGTGTGCCTCTGACCCGTGGGAGGAGGTGACTCGCATCACGCTATTCTATGGAGCGTGCAACAACAAAGGGAGGTTCAGTTTTTATTTATAAAATGAGAACTGACAGCTGAAAAATATATTAAATTGGTCACTAGGCATATTTTAAGTCTTGGTTATTTATTGATGGTGCCTAAAGCCTAAAGGTATTGGATAAGTATCCTCCAGGCATTTAATCGAGTACAAACAGTGTTCTATCATACAAACATCCGAATGACCCTGGACCGTTAGATGAGGAGATGGACGGCAACAAGTGTATGCCAACTGTGGTGACATTTTGTTGTAATTAATTGATTTACAACAGGCTTGGACCGTAATTGGATCACTTCAGTAGGGCATATTAGACATTTTATAATTCTGAGTCAATCCATCATTTTAATTTTGACGCAATCATTGGAATTCAAATCAATTTCATCCTTATTATCAGAATCCTTCAGGCCGATCGGTATCGGAGGAATCCCAATATCAAATGATTTCTTTTGGCAAATCAATATCTATTTCTTTTGGTTAGATCTACACCGGCCGCATTCCCCTTAAATGCCAGGTTAGAAGACGCCACAGAGAGCACTTCAATTGAAATTCTGGCCGAATCACACCTATATATATAAATAACGACAACAAATTTTTTTTATCTAACTGACTTCCATATTTGTGTTCTGAAAAATGCATAAATACATTCGACGCCTCACTCACATGCAAAAATTCTTAAACTCTATTCGATTTTTACCTTCGAAATTATTTGATCCAATTCGGCTCTACTCTACTAGAATATCTTAAGAAAATGAAGTCAGCCAAAGAAACCAATCCAAAATTATACTTCCTAAAATAGAAAGCAAGTCCACGCGCGGGAAGTGCGAGTTGAGGAAAAGATACAGAAAATATGTTGTTGGTGTACTTTGATTATTAGAAAAGAAGAAAAAGGTGGAAACAGAATCTAGGTGCAAAAATATCTTCCAGTTTCTCTACTGATGCATAAATATCTTGCTTCGGACCATGTGCTGTTCAACCGAATTTGGTAGTTTTCATATAGTGCAGTCTAGGATTCTATATCCAACTTGAGTGAATAAGATATTGAATTTAGAAATGAATAAAGTTTAATAGAAAATAAAAAAAATATTTTTTTTTGATCCCATAAAAACTGCTAAATGAGGATTGAGGAGGTAAGTACAATGGATAATTTTTTTTTGGAATAGCACAATGGGAAAGCATCCACTAATATATTTTTAGAATATTAGATATTTATTTATGTAATTTTAATTGAACTTAATTTTCTTTTTGATGTGAGTGTCAAAAAATTGTTATTTTATCATCTTGTATATGCCGGTAAATAAGTTGATTATTTAACCATGAGATTTTAAAGTTTGACCATACTTTATCATGGCTGCCCAAACCAAACCGAGAAGAATTAAATTGGATCTATTTAAAATTGAATTGAACCGAATTTTTATTAATTCAGTTTAAATTTATAAAATGAGAACTGATAAAAAATTTAATTAAAAATTGATCGATTTAGACATGTGACTCATTTTAAGTTATCAATTTTTTGTTAATTGAACTTATAAATATTGGGTCAATAATAAATAAGAGCTACCTCAAGTGCTTGCTCTTCGGATCGAAACACTTGTTGAAGATGATCGCCAGCTGAATTGAAAATGAAACAGAGAGTAAATAAGATGAACAGATAAATGGGGAATGGTAAAAAAATAAGAGAAAAAAAAAGAGAAATTACAGGTCATCACGACAAACTATAAACAATTATCGCATCACTAGGATGAACTTAAAAGTGTGTCACGTCACTAAGGTCAAAAACTTTTTAGTATCAAACCATTTAAAATGGATGAAAAATATCAATTTCTTATTCACATGACACGCATGTGTGAGTATGTCACGATTCTGACTTTCAACTATTGAGAATTCAAGCGGCTGGTGAGAACTACAATGCTTTGTTAAATGAAGAAGGGCTATTTAACGCCTGAAACAACGTCGTCGTCCAAAGCAAAGAGATAATCATGGGACTACCGAAGTTAGACGTGTGGCCAGAGAAAGGTGACAACTGGAAGGCCAACATGGCACTAGCCGTGGAGACCATAGTCTCTAATCTTCTTCCTCATTACCGAGTCTAAAATCGAAATTGGAGGAGAGACTTCCGATGGTGAAGACGAAGCAATATAGGAGACTTAGGGTTTGAGTGTTCCTTTATGAAGTAATTTTGTTATTGACAAATATATGAATGGTGTGTACTTGTCTATGAGGACCTTCTTTTAAGAGATTGTAGCAATTCTGATTATTAATCAAATATTAAGTTTTCTGTCTATTTCTATTTTTTTATTAGGATTTTGGGTCATAATCGTAATAGAGGATATTTTTGTATGATGACCAAATTGTTCTTTAATTAAAAATCAAAATAATTTCAGCCGCTATCTCTGAGCTCGTCGGCAAAGCCCGTTGTCTCCACCGTTCACATCCTAAATTTTTATTTTTTACATTGTTTGGGTAAAATTTATTTTTGACATTTCAAATAAATTTTAACACCGTTAAAGATGTTGAAATACCAAAATTCTTGACCAGAGTAACATGATACACTTTCAAGTTCACCATCGTAAGAGAATAATTGTATATAATTTACTGTATTTCGGGAAAATCAGTGTTTGAGTGTTTGGGATGTGAAACGGTGTATTATAGCTGTCGTGTTTGATCATCAAATCCCGTTAACTAAGCTGAATCCGACGGTGTAGAGTTAAGTACCACAAACGCTGTCGTATCAATATAATTGGGCTACTTTTTATGGCCCAATTTCATCGACATTTGAGCCCACAATCGATGTTGATCTCTATAAAAGAGCGCCAACAATTTTTCACCACCAAACTGAGCCCGTGCGTTTCGAAACTGTTGCGGTGTTGATGCGATCGCTGTGAAGCTCCGTAGCGAAGCTCCTCCGCCGGAATCGCCATTGGAAGCGTATCTGGCGAGCCTTCGGAGACTCTGAAGCTCTCAAACACCGTCATCGTAAGTTTCTTTCGCTGCTTCTTCACGGCTGTTTCCTTTGTTTTGACCTACTGATTTGTCAATTTCTGGATGCTATAATGTTCAGATTCGATTGTGGATTCGGATTGGAACGAACATGATTGTGAATCTTGAGTATATTTCTGGAAATATGTGTTTGGATTTGGTGAATGCGTGAATTCGATGATACACAGGTTCAGATTCATTTCCTGAGTAAATTGAACTGTAAAAAAGTGTGTGCTTGTTTATGTGAAGAACGTGATTGTTAGTATTGAGTAGTGTTTCGTGAAATATCTGTTAGAATTTGGCGAGTACGCGATTTCGATGATACATAGGTTCAGATTCAATTTGTTTTTAAATTGAACTGTTCAAGAGTGTGTTTGTTTATGTGATGAATGTGATTGTGAGTAGGGATGAGCATGGGCCGGGTTGGACAGTCCGTGGCTTATTTTTGGGCCCAACCCGGACTCAGCGGGTTGACTATTTTCATGTCCATTCCCGACTCATGAAGAGTGTTGTCCACTGGACAAGTGGGCGGGTTGAGCCCGGACGGGTTCCGGGTTAGTCCAGCCCGTCCATGATATTGTACACAAAAACTGATGCAAAAATAAATTATGTACAAAAAATATATTGCAAAATTAATACTTCAATATCACAAAAACAGATTGTCAATAATTTCATATTAGTTTATATAGAAATTGTGGTTTTCAAACTTGTTTGCTAAAAGAAACTTAAATTGTGTTTAGTTAGTTAGTTAGTTAAGTTCATTAGGCCGGGTTGCTCCGGACACCCTACTTCATGTCCGCAACCCGGCCTGTGATATCTATATGGTGCCCGTTCCCGGCCGGGGTTACTCTGGGTTGGGACTATGAGCGGACGGGTTAGTCCGGGTCACGGGTTGGGTCGGGTTGTCCGGACATTTATGCTCACCCATAATTGTGAGTATTGAGTGTTATTTCTGGAAATACGTGTTTGAATTTGATGAATGCGTGAATTCGACGATACATAGGTTCAGATTCAATTCCTGAGTAAATTGAACTGTAAAAGAGTGTATGTTTGTTCATGCGATGAACATGACTGTTAGTATCAAGTAGTATTTCGTGAAATATGTGTTCGAATTTGGTGAGTGTGTGAATTCAATTAATCATAGGTTCAGATTCAATTCCTGAGTAAATTTATCTGCAAAAGAGTGCGTGTTTGTTTATGCGACGAACATGATTGTGAGTATTGAGTAGTATTTCTGGAAATATGTTTTATAATTTGGTGAATACGTGATTTAGATGATACATAGTTTCAGATTCAACTCCTGAGTAAATTGAACTGTAAAAACTGTGTATTTGTTTATGTGACGAACGTGGTTGTGAATAATTAGTATTTCTGGAAATGTGTTAGAATTTGGTGAATACGTGAATCCAGTGATAAATAGATTCATCAGATTCAATTTCTGAGTAAATTCAACTATGAAAGAATGTGTGTTTGTCTGTATTTAGTTCTGTTTTGTTTCCGAGATTTGGTTACAGAAGTCTGTATGTTTAGCTGTGAGCTAGCATGCTCATGAATTGCTGTTTTGTGAAATCAGTGACTTAGATTTTGTAATGAGGATGCACTATTGTGTAGTACACATTCATGAGAACGTAGACCTGTGGTTCAATGCCTATTGGTACAATAGTTTTATTCGTTATTTCAATTGATTATGCAATTGCACTCTATAGCATGCTTTTCGGTGGTGTGAAGGTGTACTCAGAATATGTTACAAACTTCTTACTATCACAAGAAGGCAAGCACGATCATACTCTGTTGTGGTACTTGGTAATGTTTATATGTACTGTCATTTTTTCTTTACCTTTTCAATGTATTTGCTTCATTAGAGTGTTGGAGGTCATTGTTTTCTTGTGTTACTAGTCCTTTCGATTACTTGAGAATGGTTCACACTAGGTCTTTGTTGATGTACATGGATTAGAAAGGTATAGGAAGATTCATTTTCATGTCCCGAATACTCGGATTTGGCACACTCACCTGACACATACCATGGTTGATCATGCCACTTAGATCTAATTGTGAAAACTTATGAGTGTTTCCTTCTTTTGATTACAATTTAAAAGTATAATTTGGATCGTTTTATTTATTCCCTCTCCCTAAACAGGGGACTCTAAAATTTATGATGATGATAAATGTAGGTAGTCTGTGTTATGAGCTTTCAATAGACTAATTCTTTTCTCTGCATACGTAAGGTGTTGAGTGTCAGAATCATTGAAGTTTATTACCCCTTGTACGCAGGTAGTTGGTTGATGAATTATCCACACATATAACTTGAGTCACAATTACTGTTTAATCGTATCTTTAGCCCACCATATTGTATTGACTTTTCTTCTTACCCAATGGAACTTGTATATATAAATGTTGAATTGGGGTATACACTGTCATATCATGCTCAGTTGTTTATAATTATCATACATGTTCCCCTAGTTCTTTGAACTCGTGTTGCCTTATGAATGGCCCCAGAATGCTGTTTTGAAATCAGAGAAATGGTGATATTGGGTGCAGGGATTATAATATGAGGCCATTGAGCATTGGGTTATATATGGTACTGACAGAGATCGATTAGAATTACAGTTAATATTCTGTTGAGTGCACAGTACTTTTAAAAAAATTGCTGTCACCGATAACATGAATAATAGTGTCTTGCTCAGTGAAGCCGAGTATCATGGTTTCCTGTTTAAAATTATTTGTTTTTCATGGTTGAGGAGAATGATCTATGATCCATCTTTATTTTTTCTTCCACAATTATGCATGAGTACTTTCTTCAGATCTTGGAGCCTCTTTGGAGATTGTGCTGTGTGGTTCTGTTGATGCTGGAAAAAGGTGATCTACCTATTTTCTTCTCATTTAGTTTGTGATGCATTGCATGCTACCAATGCTAGTAAATGGGGCAGTTGAAATGAAGTTTATGAAATTTGACTTCTAGTTTTGACTCTTGTAAAGAGAGTTTTATAAGTCATCGAGGGTCTAGTTCACCAATTAGGGAATTACTCATATGAAAACTATCATTGTGATGGAAACTAATTAATAACCCATATCAACCATTTGATTCGAAAAAAATAGAATCCTAAGGTCAAACCCCTGTAGTTTAATTAGATTTATTTATCTGAAACTAAATTTAATTAGATTTATTTATCATTAATGACATGCTTTAATCTCATCCTTTTATCTTATGAAATCAATGGCTTAAAAATGGTTCTTAGCTTGGAAAAGAATAGGGGGTTTTCACCTGAACAACCACCATTTCACCAAGTACACAGTGAGAGTTCTTTGGGGGACCCTATTATATATTATTATTGAAAAGCAACAGCCCAATGGTACATCTGCACATGGATCTTTACTCAACTCTTCATATTTTCCTCTTTTGTAAAAGTTCTTGCAGCACCATATTGTTTAATGAAGAAACTATTTAAGAATTTTGCCCCAGTTGTTGGGGATGTTCAGGTCCCCTCATGTCTTTGGTAAGTATATGCAAGTGGACATGCCATCCTTACTAAGCAGGAATTAAATTCACCTCTGTGAAACCTCCTTTAAGTCGGTGCGGGTCAACATAAGCAATAAATGTATCGATTCAATGAAAATCAAGTGTAGGTTTTGATATTCATTCATTGCTTTGTTTTTCTATGATGTGGATAGTCATTTTTCTTTTCACAAATTTGGACCGGCTAATAGTTACGTGGGGTTCTCGACTCTCTTCCTCTTCTTTATTTGTAGAGAATGTGAAATGAGTAAGAATTTACAGTAGCTAATTTGCATCAAAGAGGTTAATTCCATTCCGACCAAAAGAAATTAAAACGATCCCATTCCCAGCTCAAGAACTACTTTGCTTTCTGAATTGTGTACCTTACTCGTAGCAGGGATCACCAAAATGTTACTTTGAGGAAGTGACCGTTCCATCTCAGAAAGTCCTTGTGAAACTCCAAGCTCTCCGACCCTGCAAAACTAAGACTGTTCTTAGGTATACCATTTTCTTGCAATTATCTTCATTTGCATGAAATATTTCAGGGCTAGCATTGACTAATTTATCTTTGACCCGACCGGTTTAAGCTGATAGATAAATTTTAAACTTGTTATTGAATTGGTTAACTGATTTGATTCACATCTTTGGTACATTTCATTTTTTTTCTTCCATTTTTTGGATTAAAAAATAATGGTATTGTTTTCAAAACAAATTATTGTCCTTTGAAGTTTTGGATATATGGAAAATGACACATGGGTACACCTAGATAAAATTGTATCTTTTTAATATAGTTACACTCAATTTAACTTTATTCTCTTCACTCACATAACTTCTATTTTTTCTCATGCTTAATCATGATGAGTGCCCAAGGAGAAAAAAAAGAACACAAATGAGCTGGAAAGAGAAATTTTAATTTGGGTATACTCATGTACCAAAGTTTTTGGTGTATTATGTGTCTTTTCCCACTGAAACTATATAATAGATTAGTTTTTTTGTGAATAAAAAAAGTGTTTATAAGGAAAAATACATAATTATTGCATGACCTTAAGAGTATTTGATATCGATTTTTGATTATATGTCAAACTTCTCTAAAAAAAATTGTATACAGAAATCTAATAAATGCATGTACAATATCACATTTTAATGAACATGGGCACGAATGACTTAGTTGGCCAAGGGGTTGTCTATTGCTTCAGTGTTCATTAGTGTTATTGTATTATTAGACCTCTCTTTATTAGGAACTATATTGATTCATTTATTGTGTAGTTTATAAATTATGGGTTATAAGTAAAATAAAACATTAATTGTACAACGTTAACCTATCCGAAAAACACACTTCCAGCACAGTAGACACATATTTATGAACAAACTGATGGATAAAGATTGATTCAATTTCCCGGAATTGCCTCAGACTCTTCACCTTCATTTCAGATAAGAAACGAGATCAGTTGTTCCTCTTTAATTGTTTTGGTCTACATGTTGATTCTTTTATCACCAACAAACAAGAAACCATGGTAGCGAACCACATGTGTTGTCTCTGACCCCCATTATTTACTTGCAGAGAGTGATTGATTTTAGAAGCAGGAGGGGTCGATGGTACCGAGGGAGGGAATTGGATCCGACGGTGGGAGGGGGAGCGGTGGAAGGATCCGACGGTGGATCGATGGTGGTGGCTTTGTTGATTGATGAGTTGCATTTACTATGCTGGTTTTTACGGTTGGGGTGTTTGGTGGTGGCTCATTACTACTTACTCCTTATTTTGGAGCACACACGCTTTTACGCAACTATGATCAAGCTATGTAAGTCCACTCCACTCGCTCAACTCCTAACCCCCTTTCATTCATTTTGTCTTTATTATTATTATTATTATTTTGTTTTTGGAAAGGATTGTGTGCTCCACAAAATTACCAATTTTGTTTATCGGGAAAATGGCAAAAGGAAGTTGTATACTATCACACTTTTTGTAAGAGGGTGGTTATAAATTTTAGTTAAATTATTTTATAAAAATCTTATTTTTAAATTTCAAGGGTAATTTCGTCATTTTCGTATAAATACACACATCTGCTAAAAAAATCAAAGCTCTCGGCGTATTTTTTCCTTGTTTATTTTATATAAGTTGAAAACTATCATATGAAGTTTTAGATGTGTGTGTTTATGGTTTGGTTTTAAATTGAATTGGCCAGCTTGATTTTAGAAAATTAGAAACCGAAAGCAAAATTGGAATAATTTGGTCTAATAGGTTTTATTCGAGCTGATTTTTAAACTATAGGATTGTTGCATGTTTTTTTAGAGTTATACTCAATATTTTAAGCTCAATTGATGAAAATTGATGACCAAAAATATGCCATGTGTCTGGAACAATTGATTTTCAATATGAACTATATATAACTGAATTGATTCATCTTCGGTGTTGTCTGTAATCAAATCAAGTTGATTTGTGTCTATTTGATTCGGATTTTTAAGTCCAGCTCAAATTAATTTGGGTCGGTTTGATCGGTCTGGATAAATTTTGAGCCATTCTAGTTTTAGTTACTATATGATTAAACCCTACTTTTAATTCCACATTTGACAAATATTGAAATATAAATAATTATATGGAATAATAAACAACTCCTTTTTTATTGTATGGAGAAGTGCAACATGTTTATACACACATATTGACACAGCCTATTAGCCTAATGAGAAGAGACGAGAGTCACATCATAATCTCGCAGAATAATTGTTATTAGCCTTGGCTATGTGATTTGATTGGCTAAATAAATCTTAATTTCATAAATATCAAGTAGAATAATCTCAGAAATATTTTGTCAACTATTTATTACAATTGTTAATAAGGTCTATTAAATACGGGACAGTCACTAATCAATACTTTGGGCAATTATTTTTTATTTTGATAATCTCATTTATAGTTTGTTTCGTCCTGTGTTTATCAAACTGCCCCTATAATGCACAGCTAATTTAAATCACATGTTCTGTCCTGCGTTTGTCGTTGCCACAGCTAATTTAAACATGCCACGCGACATACAAGAACTGTCTCAAGAAGGGGTCGGCACTGTTTCTGACCGGAACCGAACCTGCCGATTTTCGACATGTGAAAACTAAATTCAGAATCACTGCGTGAGAGATGGTATACTTCAAATTCGGTTTTGACCAGTTTGGTTCCGTTCATACTCAATTAAAACCGATTATTTTTCGATTGATAATTTATACTTGATTTATAAGCCGAATTTAATACTAATTTATAGCCAAAATATTAAATTATAAAAAACCCTAATGAAAACTAATTGTTATGCTGAATTATTATAATTTTATTTAAATATAAAGTTTGTAAACAAAATAATAATAATAAATAAATAATATATATGGTGCACGGGAGATTGATAGATATGTGATGATGCAAATTAGTTTGATTCTTATAAGTTAACCAATAATTTTAAATTTTGAGAAAAGAACTAAATTAAAATTTAACGATTTTTTTAAATTTAGAAGCAAAATTAATTTATTAACAACTATTTAGATTTTTCTGTTTCACATCCGGTTGGATTTCTGATTCGGAATGGGTTTCGGGTCTGTCCATCCTTGTTCTTTAAGAGGGGAAATTAAATCACGTTTGTAATGTGGGAAGCGAGTAGAGGCATATCTACACTCGCGAGAGTATGGGTGGCACAGACTCCGAGTTAAAAGACAATATAAAACGGCACTCCCCATGTCGCGACCACCATTTCAGTGACCTCCGCTCCACAGAGCAGAGGCAAAAAGTCAGAGAAGAAGGGTCGGAGACGGAGGCGCTAAAATAAACCTAAACCCTAGGAATGGTGGGACCGGCGAGGCCTCAGATTGTGCTGTTTGGGTCCTCCATTGTTCAGCTCAGCTTCAGCAATGGCGGTTGGGGTGCCATACTCGCCGATCTCTACGCTCGCAAGGTACTCTCTCTCACTCTCCATGCATTGCGCTGAGAAATTGAATCAATTTTTGGGTTTCTTGGTGTTTTATGCTTTGCCCCTTTTGGGCAATTTTGAAATGTCTAGGTTTTGATTCTTATCTTTGAATAATCATTTGGGGCTTTCTGGGAGATTCTCAGTTTGGGGGATAAGGTTTAGCTCTGTTATTGGGGTTTTCTTGTGTTTTGTGTGGGTATGAACTGATGGCACAAATGGGGAGAAATTATTAAGAGCAAAAGTCAGTATTTACTGTTATCAATGTGAACCTGGAGCTTAGTTGGTCAGTGTTGGTTATGGGGATTCTCAGTTGGTGGAGGCAGTGTTGTGCATATAATCTCATGGTTTGGAGCATTTCAATCTTTGTGTCTTGATAAATGGTGCACTGTGGCTCTGAATCTTATTTGATGTTGTGCTGTTCTTGATTATTTTGATTGTTCTCTCTACCAAGTTTACTGGGTCCTCGGTGATCTGAATTTAGAGGCATTTGTGATTTTTTTACAGGCAGATGTGTTGCTTCGAGGGTATTACGGGTGGAACTCAAGACGCGGTCTCGATGTCGTCAATCAAGTTTTTCCAAAGGTATTATACTTCTTTGCTACAATCTGGTGTTTCTCGAGCATGGATGAAACATGTTTAAAAAACTTGTGAATCATACTTGGGAATGGGATTCATAGCTTCTGGATAATTTTTTTGGGGAATTTTTTTTTGCAATCAAAGTTCTGAAGAGGATGGAACTAGAGGAAGCTCCCTCGGTTCATTTGTCTATAAGATATACTTGTGATTTCTATGCTTTCAGATGTCCTCTTTTCATTTGGAAACTATGTATGTCCAAGACTATTTTTGTTTTCTCGTCTGTATAGATAAGACTGGTTTTACAGCTACTATCTCCTATTGTCACATTGTTCGTAATGGTAGACATTACTTGGAGAACTTGAAATGGGGATGTTTGAGTAGTATTTGATGTCAAGAGCAGTAAGATTCAACATTTATCTACACATATTAAGCCTTTGAAAGTTGGGTTTGAAACATGATTAAAATTGCAGACTCATAGATAAACATTTTTATTCAGCTTTCAATATATTATGTATCGATACTGTTGCAGTTCCGCTGATACAACATTTATGTTTGCATTTTCCAGGATGCTGCTATACAGCCGTCGTTGGTGATAGTTTATTTCGGCGGTAATGACTCGATGGGGCCTCATTCGTCTGGCCTAGGTCCTCATGTGCCACTTGCTGAATACGTTGAGAACATGAGAAAGATTGCTACACATATCACGGTAACCATTCATGCATATGTAACACTCTTAATAGTTTCAGGCACTTCATTGAGAGTGTCATTTTCAGTGCAAGTTCTAACAGTGTATTTCAATTCAGAGCCTTTCAGATACAACACGCGTCATTTTGCTTAGTTGTCCTCCTGTTCACGAGGCTAAAGTTCGAGAAAACACAAGGTGCCCCCTTACTTACCATGATCATCTTTTTTTGTTTGTTCTATGACAACTAAGGACTCTAGGATGAGTACTTACCTTCTGTTTTCCCTCGTGAACCAGTGAATACTTTAGTGAGCTAGTACGAACAAATGAGCTGTGCCAAAAATATTCAGAAGCTTGTATAGAACTATGCCAGCAAATTGGTGTGAAAGTTATTGACCTTTTCACGGCGATTCAGAAACGGGATAATTGGATGAATGAATGTTTCACGTAAGTTTTGCTTCGCCTTCTTCTGTTTACTGAACTTCCCAATTTCATGAAGCACGTCTCCCTTCCAACAGCTTTGATTTGGTAATAATTATTTTTTATCAATAATACCGTCAACGTGAGATTGAAACCATGATTAGTACATGAGGTCTCTCGGGATTGGGGAGAACTCAGCAAGGCGAAAGATAAGGAGTCTGAGAACTCAGGGAAAAGATAAGGAGTATGAGAAATCAGGGAAAAATCGGTGAAACTCGTTATATATATAGCATGGAAGACAAAAGTAGCAATATTTATATTAGCATAAAATATAATACTGTCAAACAAAAGCACATTTTATGAATAGCTTCAAAACATATAAAAAATAAAAATTGACCGAGTTGAGCAGGTTAGAAATCGAGGAGTTTTAAACTCGGTCAACTCGATTTTACTGAGTTCTTGGGGGAGAACTCAGGAGTTTTAGAACAATGGTTTTTATGCATTAGATGAAAAGAAAGTTTCAAAAACTACTCACTTCATTTATATCTTAACTACAAAGTAGGCTTTTAGTTCTTTTAGACTCGTCAATCTTCTTTATTACAGGTTGGTTTGGATTTATGTGCTGAATATTTACTTCAGTTCCCATAGGAGTTACGATTACCAACACAATAGATTCATGTGTATAATAATTCAATTATTATCCGCAAACGAATGATCTGTGGCTTTGTTCTGTTATCATCAGAGACGGGATTCATTTATCCGCAGCGGGGAGCGAGGTGGTAGTTTCGGAGATACTGAAGGTGCTCAAAAACGCAGAGTGGAAGCCGTCTCTGCGCTGGAAGTCCATGCCCACTGAATTCGGGGATGACTCGTCCTACGATCTTGTAGCTGCTGATGGAAGAAGAACGATAAACCCCTCGGACTGGACTTTTCACAGGAAGATCCAATGGGATGACTCCAGACTCTGAAAAAGGGTTTAGTAGACATGAACATTTCAAGCTACTTGGTTCTTCGTTGTTGGTGCATTTTAGTAGGAACTTTTGGTCTATAGCCTAATTAAAACTCAAAACTTCATGAATATAGTTGTAGAACATTGATACTGTGATATAGTTCCAACCATATTGGTATTCTGCAGAAATGCCTCTCTTTTATGCCCTCAAGAATACAAATTTCAACTACAAATTTATTTATTTATGTAAACCAGATATGGTTTTTATCAACTATCCAAACATGCTTTATTTGAGTCAGGGATGACAATTTTCCGGATTTGACGGGTTTTTTAACTCATGGGAGCTAAGGTATCTTCGACCCAATGGATATGAGATGGAAGTTGTTAAATTTGCTCGAATTTGTCTTGTTTCCATATTGAAATATTCTGAACTTGACGGATAGAGATTCTCTTAAAATATTTGAAATCGACAGAAACTTCATATTTTCGGCGATGAAATGATGAGATTCTCTTCAAATATTTTGAGCTTACAAAAACTCTATAAAAATTCGAAGTATAAATTTTTATCAAATTAAGATAAATTATCCGAGTCATGGAACTTAGATAACATTAAAGAACTTAGCTCACACGCGCAATTAATAAGTAATTATTATGTCACAAAAGGAAACGAATGCGATAAGATTTAAGAATGACAGAGATATTATAGGGGACACTTTCGGCAATGAGTTAATAGTGGCATGTAGTTTCATCAATTTAAAATGTTTTTTCAATTATTTTTTGTGGTGCATAAGAGTATTAGAGTAGCTGCTATATAGATAGAGAGAAAGTGAATACAAACGTGTAGGTCACATCAAAACCAACGTAAATATTCAAGAGTGACCTAACCACATTAACTGTTCAATTCGTACCGGTTTAATATAATAATAATATATTAATTATGGGTATGAACTATGAAACGAACCAAAATATATATTATAATGAAGTAGTTTTGTGTCCTGATTATTTTTTAGATTTATTAGGAGAGGAGGCGTGGGCTAAAACCGAGTGCTATACGTGTGCGCTTATGTGTACAACATCGCTTTTTGTTGGGATTTTGCTTGACGTGTGAATATCATTTTTATTAATTAAAATAAATTAACTAATCAAAATTTGAGACATCGAAAAAAAAGCTCTAACGTAAAATCAATTTTAGGATTTTCCTACTTCTGAGAAGACATTACAACGGTTTGAGTCTCACATAGTTGTTAGAGAGATTTTGATTTTGGATCTCGTTGTGATCAGGCGGAAAAGAGTTAAATGGTAGATTTAGGATATAATGTAATTCAAAAAAAAATTCAAGATTCTCCTCAAGCTCTCCGATTCATGCCGAACATGTAGTTCCCTCCTCCCCCTGGTCATCTCAAGATTAATGTTGATGGGGTATTTATCTTGGGCGGAGAGTGTGGAGTGTGAGGTTGATTTGTAGGGACGAGGGTCGTAGGCTTGTAGAAAGATTTACCGTCGATTCACGGGGCATCTCCAATCAATTGAGGTGGAGGTCGTGGATATTCGGGAAGCTATCGAATGAGAAAAAAGAAAAAACTTGAGAGTGGTGATCATCGAGTCATACTGTCACAAAGCAGTCAATAACATTTGTCAGAGATCCGAGGTTTTTGAACATATTTTATAACACTTTTAAATGACTTTTCATCTTTTGGTATCATCTATTTTCCTCCTATGTATTGTAATTCAACAGTTCATGAGCGTGTTAAATTTATTTTGTTCAACTTCAATTGGGATTTAGGTGAGGTTTTGTCCCTCGATCTTTTTAGCTGCGGTCAGTTTTGATGTTGCTCAACATGCTTAACGAAATGGGTTTTCAAAAATAAATACATTTGAACAATGTATTAATTTATTTAAGCATTTTTCAATAAAAGAAGAAAACAATGTATTAAATTAAGGGTATGGAAGAGAACAAGAGGTAGTTGATTTTTGGCAGTTGTGACGAGGGCTGCGTTGGCTTTATTCTCATGCGGAGATAAAATTACACGTACAGCCCATACTCACACATATTCAACTTTAATTTCTCTATCTTTTAGCTTCAATAAATAATATGTATCATATTAAAAACAATACTTTATTTCACATATTCAAACCCATTTCACCAATCATGCCCATCCACCATCCATGATCCACCAACCTAAATGAAATTAAAAATATATGTATATAAATTATACATTAAAATATATATTCTATTTTACAAGAGAATTTTTGTATATATTGAAGTTGATGAGAAATTAAGGCCTAAAGAATTTAAGAGGGACATGCCTCTTCAATTTCTTTTATTTTTATTTATTTTTTGAAATAATATATATATTTTTCTAAAACCCAGATATCATAATCATAGATTAGGTCAAATAAGTTATAATAACATCATTAAACCCTAAGAAGACAAGTTGGCCCTAAAGATTGAATCAGT
>JAYMTP010001329.1:0-24751 GCA_036897365.1 Geranium brycei | reverse complement strand
TGCCAGCTTTTATGGACACGCTAGGAAAGCGGGCACACATATTTTCATAAAGCACGCTCGTGATTGGTTTATAAAAGTCACTAGTTTGTAGTGGAATATATATATATAGTGTTTGATTTTAATTCTTGTATGGTTTGGAATATAACCAAACAAAAATATTACATATCAATGTTATATTATATAATGGTGTTTAATTATTTTAGACTCGAAATCGATCCTGAATTGAGAACCCTAAATGTATAATGGTTTGGTAATAGAAAAACTTTTAAGAGAGTCATTCAATTACATATGAGATATTATTATTACGAATCTAGAATTGCAATTAAACTGGAAAGATTCGATCCAAGAGTTATTTAAACCACAACGTTCGTTTTTTGTTAGTATTTTTGATATTACAAACTTACAGTTTTGATTAGGTTGTATAATTTTCAAGTTTCAAATGTATGTTAATAACTATACTTTATAATTTTAGTATTCCATGAAATGAAATTGAGTAATGAATCTGAACACTACACCGTTTGGCCACATGGGCCGCACACATAAATAAGGTGTGTTGCCCTTACAAACTTAACGACATGCCACATAAAATGTGCGGACCATTAATATTTTAAGAGCATCACGCTTAATAGTGTACGTGTGTGGGGATGTTACTTTTTTATGAGAAACGCACATTCCTTTGTGATGCCCTTAGGTATATTTTTTAAATCCATTCCCAACCACTTTTTCTTATTCGTGTCTCTTCTCTTCTCTGGTCATCCGCTCCTTGCTGTAAAGTTCTCTCATGTTGTTGTGCCTCGCCGGCGTGCCTCGTCATCGATTGTTGTGCCCTTATTGTCGTCCCTTTACGTCTCGCTATCAATCACCTTCTTTATTCATAATGTGTATATGCTTTTTTTGTATTTTTTGATAGATTGAAATTTTATGAATATATATAACGAGAGATCAAGAGAGAGAGAGAGGAAATCAAATACAAAGTGGGACATGAATACAAAGAGTCCGACCTCATAAACTTGGCATTCATTTGGCAAGACCAAACAATCGGGCGACACATGGCGCGACTAAAGTGGATGCGCGTGTGCTGACATGGAGGTAGGTGGCTATTAATATATTTAACACCATAATTGAACAATAAATTGCTAAAATCTCATTGAAATGTTGTGAAATTTGTATAATGTATTGATATAGCTAATTAGAGTAAAAAATTGCAAATTAGAGGTAAATTGATTCTTAATAATTTTTAATGTGTTCATTCACTTATTTTTATAAATAAATTATATCCAAAATCTGTTATTTTTAAAAAATACACACTACACAATGACATCACACATGTAAAGTATGTTGAAACAACTATGTTTTATCGAATTGTGTGTATGGGAAACAGTTTCAAGCATTATTTTACTTTTTAGTCCATGAATTATGTTTCATCATCTTGATCACATTGTGAGACTGATTCTATTTCATGATGGCCAGTACAACGTTATGAATATGTTTCACTAAGTTTGGTGAACCAGTTTCATTGTGTATGGCCCATGAATCAGTTTCAAACTGTTTCCTATGAATCAATTTCATGAACATCAGTTTCATATCTACATTAGCTATTGACTGATGGAAAGCCATTAGTAACATGTACATGAAACCACATAAAAGTGCTATGAAATCGGATATCTCAACCACGAATGTAAATGGAGTAGATCTAGGTATTACCGAGACCACACTGTATCCATGAGCGCCACATGTTACAAGAAAATCATCAATATGCATCCGAGACCAACAAGGCAACTTGAATATACGATGAAATATAGTACCATAAGTGAGTTTGTTGTAATCTCATTCATGGGCAAAGATTCGACAGCCATTGTTAGGAGTTGTCGAGAATGAATACGTTTATGGAATATACGTTTATGTAAGAATTAGGATGATCAAATATGTGCTAGGGGTTTGACTTTTGAAAGAGCTGAATTGTCAATAGTGCCCTTTTCATCATTTTTGTATTTAATTTCATTATAAATGTGTCAATTATCTCATCCATTGATTAGTATCATACTATGGATGATATTTGTTCTTATTTTCTTTTCTAAGCACGTGTGTTTTACTAGAGTGCACTCCTAGTTAGGTGTGGTAAAATGTCTAAGAATACAAGTTAAACTAATACGACTCTATTTATTTTAGTTCGGCCATCTTTTCAATGTATTAATGATGATTTATGAAATAAACTAATTTATAAGTAAGCAATTTTTGTCAACTTAATATACATCACATATACCTTCAAAAAAATATACATCACATATCGGTTCCAGTAATAAATAGTATACAACTAGATTATCTGATATTGAAGGGGGAAGAGGGGTCTTGACCAGAGAATTTGAAAATTACATATTACAAATTAATTTGCATAATGAATGAAAACATAGAGGTGGGCAAGGGTGAGGCCAGTCTACAAATAATTGTTATCCGAAAATTAATGTGTTTGGATCCCATGACCTATATCCAATGGCGAATCAGAAATTTAAGGACAGAAGGGGAAACATTTTTTTATTAAATATGACTTGAAAAATTAACAATATTTATATTTTTAAATAATATTCAATTAACAATTGTTATAATCTAGGGCAAGTCAAATTCAAGTTAAATATTAAATTTGTTTGATAAAGGATGCAAACTTGAGCTTAACTTCTCGAGATTTAATAGTCTTATGAGTTGAATCGCTTACAATTTAATTTACTTAATATATTTTTTATTTATACATAATTTTTAAATTTTAATTATAATTTATGGTGAAATTTAGGCAAGGTTAAGAACATTCGAGCTTGATATTTTTAAAAGAAAAACTTGAATTTAAATATATACGAATCTGACGGCGTACTTTGTCCGTTATCAAAAATTTATACGTTGTCCTCTACCAGAAATTTGTGTTACCATGGGCGTATGTTGTGCACCGGCAGGAAAGAAAATATGTAGGCGGTAAGTCCCACGGTGTATAGTGCAGTAAGTCGTTGCTAACAGTTGGCATTGCGAATTACCGGCCGCAGACATGTTGGATAAACAAAACATAAAAACTTAAAATTTAAAATATTTTGTGAATTACAAGTTTGCCTTGTCTTCAACTCTCTCCCCACTCACTTGTCTCTCTTTCTCCTTCCCGTATATGTTCTTTAAATTTTGTAAGTAAATTAAAAGCAAGTGTTGTTGGCAGTCCCGGAACCCAAATTTGGCACCACCTCTCTGCAAACTACACTTGCAACTGTTGAGAATTTGAAAATTTGAAGTAATGGGGAGGAATAGAAGGAGTTGGTACGACAGCGGCGGAGGATCGAGGCGAGGCAGAGATGGATGTAATTAATGATGTATTTGACCCATTTTAGGATGGACTCATCCGGCGGCGGAGTTGCCTTCGATTTGCAATCGGAATTCTTAGAAAACTTTGTTGGATGTGCGAATGAGAAGCTTCTTGAGCTCTCTGAACCGGGTACACATGTCAGCTTCCAAGATGCTTGTTCGAGGAAGTCTCTCCATGGTTATGAATCTAATAGTTATTGATTTTCATCGATTTGTGTTTGTATAAAACCCAATATTTAGGTTGGTTTGTGCTAATTATGGGTTTGATTTGATAATGTTCTGTTAAGTTTTGCATATGAGTTTGGTCTATTCAATTTTTTGGATGAATTTCTATGGTGTGTTCAAATTTTTGGTCCTCGAATAATCTATGAAGTATTCAAATTTTTGGGTTCTCGGATATTTAAACCCTAAACTTTTGAGTTCTAGTAGACCAATACATTGTTCGTGTTCTCTGTTTTAGAAAGCCATAATCAATTATAGGGAAGAAGGAGATTTGGAAATTTGAGATTTTTAACGGATAATCTCACGTAGCTACAACTAAATTGACACGAATATCTCTTACATACAACTAACTTCAAAACGTATCAAAAAAGTACAATTGAGTTTATTTTTTCTCATTTAGCTCATTTTCAGTACAAAAAAGACTAAAATTCCCTTCGTTGACTTTCAAATTTTCAAATTTATGCCATTTTTCATTTAATCTCTCTTCAAAAACGGGTAAGTTTGGCACACTTGAGACTTCAAATAATTTTGGGGTCGTCATAAGATATGTAGCTGAATTTCATATCTTTCTAAAATAGTAAGTTTCTCAAAATTTGGAGATCGTTTGGTAAGTCAAAAGTTGGTTCAAACTTTCTGCTAGCAACATGAACTTTCCGAACAAGCAAGTTTGCAGCAGAAAATACTAACACACTTTTGACTTACCAAACGACCTCCAAATTTAGTAAATCATAGCATTTCAAAAATGTATGAAAGTCAGATACATTTCTTATGAAGACTCTAAAATCATCTTAAATCTCTAAATGTACGAAAGTTAACCGTTTTTAAAGGGAGGTAAAATATATTAAAAAAAATGACATGAATTTGAAAATTTGAAAGTCAAAAAAGGGCCTTTTGGTCTTTTATGTTCTGAAAATGAGCTAAATGAAGAAAACAAATTAACTGTACTTTTTTACTCGTTTTTAAGTTAGCTGTGTGTAAATAATATTCGTGTCAACTTAGATGTAGTTACGTGAGATTATTCATTTTTTAAATTTTAGGATGTGAGAATTGGGAACACATTTAGAAAAACAATTGGTGGGTTCTTGTGGGTTTGTGGTGAGAAATTCATATGAGACGGTGGTTGTGAGTAAAAATAGACCCAAATTGACATTTTCCAAGATGGATTATTGAGAAAAAATGAATTTTAGTGTGAAATAGCTAGGATTTGCAACATAGGAGGGAGAGAGGAGACAAGGAACAGAGGTCAGAGGATAAGAATGAGGGTAAATAAGTTATTTCATTGGTTGGTTGTAATTGTTATTTAAAAAGTCAAATATGCCATTGAATCATAAGTTAAATTTGATACAGGATAAAATGATCATTTCATATTTATCAATTATTTATACCATTTTAAAAATATACATCGAGAAAATTTTGAACTTTTGACAAATCAATTATGTTAGATTTAACGAAAATTATGCGACTTCAGAAAAGTTAGGATATTTGTAAGAAAAAATTTATAATTGGGTATTAAACTCGAAATTATGCATCTTGAATAATCCCTTTTACATACTACTATTACAGTATTATTATTACTTTAGAATAAATGAATTAAAAAATGATCTTATTTACAAAATTGTAACTTATGCCCGTATACTAACACCCCCTCTAAAATTGGGTAGCAAAGATTGTAATCTCTAGGAGATAGGGATAGCGATGGCTCTTTTGTGTGGACCAAATGTTTAATAGAATGAGAGAGAAAGCTAGCTCTATCTCCATTCAAGGTTTTGTAGGGTTAGTCATGTCATAAATGAACTATGATCTAAACTTAGAATTGTCGCTGAATCGAATAATGGTGTATACAGTGGATCTGCTTTTAAATTACTTTTAATACATCCTTATCTTTAATACACACATTAAATTATGAGTGGTCTAAATTGACTAATTGGAAATAGTTGAATATTAATGTAATAAAGATATTAAAAAATAGGACAAACAATTAACTATACATATTATTTCTTCCTTCAAAAACTATACATATTATTTACATGATTATAATGTATTTTAGTGCGAATCATAGTAGAAATACAAAACGTCAACACTGGTAGGAAGCCGCTCATCTGGTGAGATTATACTGGAGTGTGATGTGTGACAACAACTTTCCACCACGTTCATTCTGTGTTTCTACGGTGTCTAATCTATTTCTATCATATGTATATCATGTTTCTACCGGATTTACACTAGACTGTACTAATATGTGCACCGGCTTTGGAAGAAATATATAACGAGGTCCCCAATTGTTACGAGGGACCCCGACTGTAACGAGTGGGGAAGTAGGTCAGCGAGGGTTCGACCTGATTATGCAGCCTACCGACTGTCATATCAGCCCGGACCCTCACTGACCCGGTTCCAACTATTGTTACGAGGTTCCTAACCGTAACAAGTGAGTCGGTTTGAGTCGGTTTTCATACTATACCCTATAAGCGAACTTTGTTGGGGGAAAGGTGTAACGAGTGGGTAGGGTTTCATACTATACCATATAAGTGAACCCTGTTGGGAGAGAGGTGTAACGAGGGGGTCGGGTTCCATACTACAGTAAGTGAACACCGTGTTTCCAGCAGTTCACACTCTATTTCTACTGGTTCGGACGGTTCGTATTTTTACTCTGGTTCGTACTTGATTTCTCCTCTACATATATTTTGTTGTGTAGAAATTTTAACCATCAATTTTTTCACGGGGGTTAACACTTTGTTTTTTTTAATTACATCATAATCCTATTTTACCCACAAAAAAATCTACTCATCACATGCATCCAGCAAGGTTTGAATCCAACTGTGTACACTTTGTTAGTTTTCAATTTAAAAGTTGACCACATATAAGTTATAGGAGAAGAAACTTTTTATAATGCTAAAAGTTCTCTTGATTATATATTTTTAAGAATTTACCATTGTTCCCCTAACTATTTGATAAAACTACGGATATCATCTTCGCCTTCTTCACACCTCATCTCTTCTCCATGACTACCCATCTTTTGTCATTAACCGATGGTTGAATGGCGAAGTGGGAGAAAAGAGCTTGTTAACTTTGATATTATTCTTCCTGATGTCAAATATAATAGGGGATGACCCTTTATATAAGATCTGGACCAAACTGAATAGGAGACCTTAATACCTATAGAATAAGGGAACCTTAATACATAATATTAATTAATGGGCTAACGCTAATAGACTTATAATCTAATAGAGTCCAAAACTTTGATAGAAAAATCTATAAAGAGAGGCACAACTGACATTGGTTTGATATCCACCAAAACAAATAAAATATGTACAAACTTAAGAGAACCCAAGATATAATAATAGATTAAAAAAAAATGTCCTAATAGTGAAGCAACTTTGGGAACAATGTTCTAAAAGTAGGTAAGACAGAGATTTTTAAAACACCGATCATATCTTGTATGATTGAGCCGTTGAAATTAATTAGACTGATCAAAGCACGTTTAGGTATGCCTAAACGGATTTAAGCAACAAGAAAAACTAAATATTTGTTTTTTTTGAAACAATAACAAATAAAATAATAGATATTTTTATTATTTTAAAAGATCTAAACTTAGCAAATATAAAAATATTGAATTTTATATTTTAAACATTGGTTTTTATTATTTTATATGATACAATTCATAATTTAATTGTGCATATATAATATATTTACTAATTTTTTTAAAAAAAAACATGAGAAATACATATCTAAATAATTCCCTTTTTCTCATCTGACTGTGACTGGTGTCTAACATGCATTTTTAAAAAATACTGCTTGGTAATTAAACAAAAAAAATTCCCCAAAATTAGTAAAAGGGTACAAATGAATTCAACTTTTTATCATTTAGAAAATGGCACATTGCAGGTTTTAAGAGGGAATAAAGTGAGGGTAAAGATGTAAATTCCAATCGATTATGAGAAAATCAAGTGGTCTATGAAGCTCCTCACTCTCTCTCTCTCTCTCTGCTCTCCGCTACTCTCTTCTTCTATTCCCTCTTCTGTGGTGACCATAAACTCTCTCCAGCTAGAATCGATTTTCACAGAAGCAGCACTATCATGGCTCTCAAGCTCAACCCTTTTCTCACCTCTCAATCTCTGAGATTGCCTCCTTTTGCTATCCCTCCGACCTGCCGCAGATCTTCCAGGTTCCTCGTGGCCTCCGCCCTTCGCTCTGGCGCTAAGTACGTCCTCATTCTACTCTTTTCCTCTCTCTGTCTCCACCATTTTCAATATCTGGGCTGATCGGTGGATTTTGGTCTGATTTCACCGCTTTGATGGTGTTTGTGGATGTGGGTTTTGCTTAATCTCCCTCTAATTTTGTGTTTTTGTTTGATGTTCTTGGTGGGTTTCTACAATCTTTCCTAAAAATGACTTTTTTATGCGTGCCTTTTGATTATGTTATGTATTCAGCTTTTGCAGTCATTCATATGAGCTTCATCTTATTTCAATTTCTTGTTGGTTGCTATTAAAGCCTTGGATTTGAATTGGGTTTTGTTTTCCTTAGAGGATTCTAATGTGCATGTGGATTGATTTGAAATGGGTTGACAATTTTCTTGGTAGGAGTGATTTTGGATTTTGGTCCCTGCATGGTTCATTAAATGAATTCACATGCGAGTGTTTGGCCAAAACTAAAATAGGATTGAAGTCATTGGACTGTGGATTGAAATGATAATTATGTGAGATGTTAGAGCTTGTTGTGCTTGCTTTCATATCTCTTTCTGAATACTGAATTTTGTTGGTTTCAAATCAGTATTGATTTTTTTGTTCTGGAGCATATGCTTTCTTTTCATTCAATTTTAAACTTTAGTGGCTGGAATTCAGTTTAACGGATCACCTAGTTTGAAGCTCTATCTGATGTATTATGTGCAGCTGGTTTTTCTCTGTCCCTTTCATGTAGATCACTATGGCTAGGATATTTAATGTATGAGTAGTTTACTATGTAATATTGTACCATGCTATATTTTACATTAAATGTGTGGTTGGTTTGATGGTGACAAATGGATGATAATTGCATTGTTTGGTTCACTTTTTTGTTTGTTTATAGCAATGAATGCATTTCTGATATTCCGAAATCTTATTTCTATTTCCTTCCCTGGTTTGAATAGTATACGAACTTCTCCAGATTATTGCATTTAAAAATTTATTTAGACCTTGTTGTTTTTCTACTCATAGAAGTAACATGTATCGCACATGCAAATTTTGAGAAAATGCCACTCCAAAATTCTACTATAGTAGGTATTTGAGAATCTATATATATATATATATATGAAATTTTAATGAATTTGAAAGAAATTGTATTGAGAAATACTCTGTATGGAACTCGCGATGCATCTATTTGTGTAAGGGGTTACCGATGTGTAAGTGCTCAAAACATCATTTTATCGCCTTCTGCGGAGGCTTAGATTCTGCGGGTTATGAAGTTTTTTGAGTTGGATTCAAAAATTAAACATATTCGTCATGACAAAAGTGTATTAATTGGCCTTATAAAAAGGTATTATTCGGAGTTTTGTTATAGGTTTCACATTAAAAATTTATGTACAAGGTCGAATTTCATGTTTTGTTTTTTGTCTATTCGAAAGAACATATACTATTTTGTTGTAATTAACCATTTGTCTCATTTCTCTGGTTTCTCTGGTTTCCTTTTTCCTCCTTTGAGATACATAAGTTGGTGACCCTTTTTAGATTTTTTTTAATATTTCATCTTTGTGTTTGTTTAGCCTGGTCCCTGCATGGTTTGTGGGTGGTTGATCTTTGACTTTCATCTTAGCTTGCAGCAGTAAGCCATGTTTAAGGGATTGAATATATATTAATTCCCTTGTAGGTGGTGAATAAACTTGTGCTTGAAAGTTAGTATAGGTGTTAGAGGTGTCTATAGTTTCTTGTTGGTGATTGGGTTAATCTTTATTGTTTAAATTTCCAATTTTATGTTGTTTTTTCATTGACTTAATGAACCAGCAACCTCTACTAGTAGATACATTACTGTTTGTCCACCTATTTGTTATGAATGAATTTTTCCCCTTCTATGAATTAATAAATACATGCTTCAAATCTATTTTGGGTGCTTAAGTTCTTTCTCAAATCAAATTTCATAGTGGTGATTGTGTCAAACTCTGTATGGTAATATTTAAAACTGCAGCATTGTACCTCTTTAATCATTAGAGGAGTTCTTAAAGTGTCAACATCAGGTGACAGTATAACTGCTGCTTGACTTTATTTCTGAAGTTCAAAATACGATTTATGTCTTTGTGTATGTGTTTTATTGTCTCAACTACTTTGGCATAAAAATGTCTCTTCTCTTCTGAAGGATGTGTATTAACTTTAGACTTTTAAAGACGGTGGACAACATATAGCTAGTGTAATTGAAGTCTTATTCAACCGAAATGGCCCCAATGTTTCTGTGGATTCTAAATAATTTATATATTTTCCTGATTTAGTCCATGTACATTATGCAGTCTCATTTTCTTCGCAATTTAAGCAGGTTACTGTCTTTCAAGTTCAGTTAAGATATTTTATAAGTTTTTATGATAGCATTGTACATGCAATATTGCTTTATGAGGCGGGAGCATGGCATGTTTCTTGATTTCCAAAACAAAATTAAAGCTGGAATCGAATTATAAAACTAGTGTGGTTTCTTATGATCAAATTTTGTGAACCTTTATCTGGTAGAATAGAACAGTAATGAAAAAGAAATTTCGTACATAGAACAACAGAAGTTACGATCAGCAGTTGCATTTTCATTAATCAAAATGGTATCACACTATCTTATGAAGATGCTCAAAACCTTAATTTTCAAAGCTATATGTAGTTAAACAAATATGTGTGAATGTGACTATTCCTATTAGCATCACCCACTTGCTTGGGTCTTTGATTATACCCTCGACTCTCTTTTCATTCAAAAGGTCCCAATGTGTAAAATCTGATGGAACAAACTGAAGCTAAGTAGCTAACTTATGAGAACACTTGATATATATCCCTGCCTACGGAAATTTTCACCCAATGCAAGAGATTATATGAGCACTTTGACTCTCACTTCCTTGGTTTGATTCGAGAGAATGTTAGTTAGTATCTAATTATGTGAGAATATTATTAGGATCCCATGCATATACTAAAGCTTTGATTCCAATGTTGTTTACTCTCGAATTTGCTACTCAGTAGTTAGAGTTGGTGTTAATGTATTATTTTCATCGTGAGCTCAGTCTAATTCTTGTGTTGTGCAGGGAGGTCGAGAGTCTCAAAAAGCCATTCACGCCTCCTCGAGAGGTGCATGTTCAAGTGACCCACTCCATGCCTCCACAGAAGATCGAGATATTTAAATCATTAGAGGACTGGGCTGACGAGAACATCCTGGTTCACCTAAAGCCAGTTGAGAAGTGCTGGCAACCTCAAGATTTTCTGCCAGATCCCGCCTCTGATGGATTTCACGACCAAGTTGTGGAACTAAGGGAGAGGGCAAGGGAAATTCCGGATGATTACTTTGTTGTTTTGGTCGGTGATATGATCACCGAAGAAGCTCTTCCAACTTATCAGACAATGCTTAATACTTTAGATGGGGTCCGTGATGAAACAGGTGCAAGTCCGACTTCTTGGGCAGTTTGGACGAGGGCATGGACTGCTGAGGAGAATAGGCACGGCGACCTCCTTAACAAGTATCTCTACTTGTCTGGACGGGTGGACATGAGGCAAGTTGAGAAGACAATCCAATACTTGATTGGGTCAGGAATGGTAAGATCCTTGTCCCTTAGCATTTTGTCTACAAGTTCTATACTATCATGTAAACTCAATGGAAAATATGCATTCATTAGCACACACTTATCGAATATTGCTGCATATATATTGCAAAAAATAAACATTTGGATTGCCTAAAAACTCATTTTAGTCTTGGATAACCCAAGGACGAGAAGATTGCTGTGTAAAATGAATTTATTCATTTCCAAAGCTTCCTGGTTTTCATAGATAAATGCAAAATACATAATACTGTATTATAGCAAAACCCAGGGCCTGTTTGGCTATATTATTTTTGTATGAAACTTCAATTTTTGTTCTGAATCATGCATTGGTATATTGAAGACCAACAAACAATTATATGCCCGTGTTGGGTTATTTAGATATGGTCAGTTTTGGTCATTTGGTTGAAGTCTTTTACTACGGTCACATATTTTATTTATCAAAACTGATCTGTTTTTAATTTGTGCTTTTTATTTGGAATGTTTTCTTAAGGATCCACGGACAGAAAATAACCCCTATCTCGGGTTTATCTACACTTCATTCCAAGAAAGAGCTACCTTCATCTCGCATGGCAACACCGCCAGGCATGCCAAGGAGCACGGAGACTTGAAGCTGGCTCAAATATGCGGTACAATTGCAGCAGACGAGAAGCGCCACGAGACTGCATACACCAAGATAGTGGAAAAGCTGTTCGAGATAGACCCAGATGGAACCGTTGTGGCTTTTGCTGACATGATGAGGAAGAAAATCGCAATGCCGGCGCACTTGATGTATGACGGGCGCGACGACAACCTGTTTGACCACTTCTCGGCTGTTGCGCAGCGTCTGGGGGTTTACACTGCCAGAGATTATGCAGATATATTGGAGTTCTTGGTAGGAAGATGGAAGGTGGGGGAGCTGACCGGACTGTCAGGCGAGGGACGGAAAGCACAAGAGTATGTTTGCGGGTTGGCGCCGAGAATCAGGAAGTTAGAGGAGAGAGCTCAGGGAAGGGCCAAGGAAGCACAAACAGTACCTTTCAGTTGGGTATTTGACAGACAAGTGAAGCTCTGAAGGAAGTTGAAGCTCTGGTCTCTTGCATTGCATGTTCTTTGTGATATCATCCATAAATAGGATTTAGGAAGTTTTGATATGCATTTTGGTGTCAGTTGGAGATTGTTTGTTTTTCCTTTTCAAGCAGAACATGTGTTGTAGATACTTTTGGCTTTCCAGTATTATTATGTTTGTTATAAGACAGGGATAGCAATGGATTGGATTTACTTTTCCAAACCTTGCCAAATAAAATGTTATTACTATTGATGATACCTTGTTAGATATGGGTTAGTTTATAAATATAATTAGGACCAAACTAAGTACTAACAGATTGAGTCAAAAATCGAGATACTAATATAATATAAACATTCAAATCACATGACATGAAATTTTTATTCATAAATTTAAATTAATACGAGCATGATTCATATATAAAATTTTAAAAAATCAGATAAAACAATAAAATGTACAAATAAAAAATTAGAGTTATTCTCGTTCATTTTTTGAGTAACCAAATAAATCAAACATAAAACAAAAAACAATAGAAGAAAAAGCAATAAAATTAACGTTTGTCGTAGAAAAGTCGAGCAAATATCCATAAATAGAAAACTGGATCTTGAAAAGATCACCTGAAAAAAAAATGCACTTTTAAACATTGGTCAACGACCATGACATGGAGAGTATCGTGTAAATAAACCTCCATTATTTCTCCCTCAAAAATCAACATAACGGATTAGATCGTATAATTAAATTCATCACAAAATTCATCAGAATCTGATGAATGTGACAGATAAAAACATAGCTCGTTTTATTTGGTTAATGAATCGAGTCTTAAATAGTGATATGTGATTGACGAGTATTGAATTTAGTTTAACAAAAGAACTGTAATCTAACAAAATTCTAATTAATATTAAATTTCTTTGTAATTAACATTAGGTATTCAAATTAATTTAAGAAAAGAATTGTAATACAACAAAATCCTAATCTATATTAAATTTGTTTGTTATTATCATTTTATTTTATTAATCAAGATTGAATTTAAATAAACAAAGAAATTAACAAATTATTTGAATAAAAAATTCTAGAAAATAAGGGGCGCCACGTGGCACATGTGAGGATTTTCCGTCATATATTAACATTATGTATTCAAATTCGTTTAGGAAAATAATTGTAATACAACAAAATTCTAATCTATATTAAATTTGTTTGTTATTATCATTTTAATTTATTAATCAAAATTGAATTTAAATAAACATGCACCAGATCGAAATCTCGCTTGTCCATAATTTGCCCTGATGCGTGTTTGTGCATGAAGACCTCTAATTTTTTTTACAAGTGTATGGAAACATGTTTTTATATATGACTTCAAAAAATATTCATCTTGTACTTTGAAGAAAGAAATATGAGTGCAAATCTCAACCTCCTCAACATTTTCATCTTTCGTGGTAAAATTTGAGATTCAATTTCTCATCTACTCAGATTTGAGCTCGTGATATATTGTTAGAAATATACCATTACAAAGAATATATAGCCTTTTCCACGTTATTCAAAGATGAGTCTAATCATCTCATAAACAAGGCTCAATTTAACACGATCACAAATTAATAGATTCATATATTTTTAATCAGCAAAGACTCATAAGTTAAAGGGGTAATCTCACAAAAGTGTATTGAACTACAATCCAATATCAAATAGGTGCATTCAAATTAACTTTGCTCTCATTGATCACTTGACTTCCATTTTGTCTCATGAAGCTCAACGACGTCAAGTATCATTGTAAAAAATGGACTAAGATACCCCTCGATTGTTTTGAAATTTTCAAATTCTTATTGCCACTTATCTCTCTCATCTCATATCTCTTCACTGACGTCCATTTTTCCTGGTGAATTGCTTCATATCATTCTTATTCTTATTTGAGTTCAATTAATCATTTAATTAAACAAAAAAATATTGTATTGATGAAAAGCTTACCGAAAACAAACCCTAAAACCAAGCCATTAATTATCTCACTTTCAAAAGATGTATTGACCAAAACCCACCTCGTGCTCGAGTTTTAGCCGAGCTGCGACGCCATGAAAGTAGCTGAAGAGGACTTCATCAGCGTCTCGACCCACCTTGCCTCTTCTCTAGGGCTGTAAACGAGCCACTCGAGCTCAGTTGGTTAAATATTCGGTTCGGGCTCATTATAATCGAGCTCGAACCGAATTCGAGCTCAAGATTGAGCTCGTTTAGTAAACGAATCGAGCTCGAGTCTAAACTTTTAAGGCTTGCAAGCCAACTCATATAATATTTAATTAATTATATTAATATATTTTAAAAGGTTTAATAAATATTTATAATGGAATTAGATGAGCCGAATCAAGTCGGGCCAATCTCAAGCCGACCCGTTTATTATTTAATGAATTATATATTATTTGTTTATTTTTAATGAACATTTGCATTGATATTTAAATGAACCGAACCGAATCGAGCCGAACTCGAGTTTAGTTGCATAAGCTCGTTCGAACCCGAGCCAAGTTCGAACCGAACACTTTTTTCACGGGTCAAACCGAGCCTTGCAAAAATGAGGCTCGATTCGGCTCATTTAAACCCCTACTCTTCGTTGCTCAACCAAATCCCCAATATATAGAGCTTCAAGGGCAAAGGGAAGTTGGACAAGAAGTATAGATCTCGTTTAATTGGGAAAGAAGTTCAGTGTCTCGAACTGGAATTCAGAACCCTTAAATACATGCACAAAATTCAGCAAATCGAAGTATATTCAAAACCCGATAAGGAATATGAAAAAGAATGAAGCTCTCATGGGCTATTTGGGTAACCCATAAACGAAAGGAAAATTACATGTTAAAATGAAGGAAAGAACATAATGTAGAGAAATCGGAAGCCCTCGTGGACGAGTCGAACGTCGTTTTCTTACAAATCGACCATAAGGGACCTCGATTAAAGGAACGATGGTCGGAGGGACCCCGATTGAAGGAATGACAAAAATATCCAAACACATCAGAATTGTCGGTGATGTATTAGACATTAAGAAGAAACGACAAATCGAAGGTTATAGGCGGCCAGATCTCGTTTTGTTCTAAATAAACATGCGATTGAAATTTGTTACACAAAAACAAAAACGAAGGGGAAAGAGGCGATAGGAGATCTAGAGTAGAAAATTGTATTTCCATAAGAAAATTAGAAATTCGGTGAGGTCGTCGCTGAAAAATGAACGACGGAAAAACGGTATGAGAGAAGAGAGTTGAGTGGCACAAATTCAAAATTTTGAAAACCAAAGAAGGGCATATTAGGTTTCATACAATTACTTAAAATGAAAATAAATTCAAACTTAATGTCGTTTAGCTCCGGGAGACAAAATGGAAGTTGAGTGACCACGGGAGAAAAAGTTAACATGAGTGCACATTTGATATTTGGTTATAGTTTAGTTCAATTTTGTGAGATTACCCATAAATTAAGAGAATATGAGTAGATTATAAAAAGGAGCCACACACCGCTTTAAAAGGCAATAGAAAGGAGTCTAAAGAAGGTGATAAAGTGTAAGAGTACAAGACAAGAGCAAAGGATAAAAGAGAAACAAGAAAATAAGAAGCAAAAGGAAGACAAAAAAAGCAGCTAGCATGTATCCATCACCGAGGCCTGAGCATGATTCTGCACATTTTCTTCTTCTTTTCTTTTTGACGTTGAAGTTGAAGAATAAATCCATCATCAATAGACATCTTACGATAAAACCCACGCCCTAAAGAAGGTTTCAAGTATCTTCGGCCTTATTCATGAATTGCAAGTTAGGGATCACTTGAGCATGGGGTGAGACTTCATAAATAGACTTACAGCATCTTTAATGTAACTCCCTACAATAGTTAAAAAGCAATTGTAGAGAGTGAAAATATAAAAAATTGCATTTCAATGTGAAAATATAAAAATTGCATTTCAATGAGGCTTTCTACACAACTCCTTACAATAGGGAACTCCCCACATTTCCCTTCTCTCTCCTTACATGTAAGCAGAAAGAGTGAAAATGTGGGAAGCTCCCCACATTCTCTGTCATATTGTTTTTTTATTGTTTATTATATTTTATCTTACTTTACTTTCTCTTTTACCAACTTTTTATTATTAAAAAGTAAAAAATATATATTAAATTAATATATGTAGATTAAATGTAGAGAGCATGGTTGAAATTAAACATGAAAAAATAGCTCTCTACCTTAATTCCAATGCAAATCACTGTCTATATTATTTTTATTATATGAAGCACCATTGGAGATGCTCTTAGACTTGAATTTCATAAATTTTTTTATGTTTGTGATGAGGATTTTGGAGCTTGGAGAGACATTGGAGTCATGCCAAAGACGACGTTAACGACGAGCTTTTCTAGTACGAGAGTTGAGTTGGGCCCAAGTTCACGTTATTTAACTCATCTCGAATGTGCCAAATTTAGAGGCATGATCCAATCCCTGGCCGCTTGAAGTAAACATATCGAATTGAACCGAACTTAACATCGGAAAGATGCTGGGATGAAAAAATGAGTTGAATCTATGTTTTGGGCTTTTTAGCTAAAATTAAATATCAACTAATTTTGTATGGCCATTATGATTATGTGGGCTATATGGAAAGGGAGAAATAATTTTGTTTGGAAGGCGATTGACCTCTCGCGGGACCAAGCCTATCATCAATGTGCTTGGTCGGTGTTGAATAGTTGGCGGGAAGCTCGTACGGGGATCGTAGAGTTTCAGTGCCTAGGCCTCGTCAGCCTTGGGTCTTGCCGGTGAGCCTGCGTGACGTGTTCAATGGGCAATTCGAAAAGGCTGGTCTAATGTCGATTTCGAGTCCTAACCGGTTTGTTTCCAAGCTAGTAACAGAGTGGGTGGGCTAATGATCTCTCAACAACGGTATGAACTCATGATCTCTCAACACCAAGTGTGAGTCTCAAGCTACTGAAGTGTCCCCTTAAACCTTGAGGACATTAACATGTTATGTATTAAGAATTATTTTTTATAAAAATATAATTATTATTTTTTGCTTACAATTCTCTATTAAAAACTCTAAAGAGGTCCAGAGAAATATCTTAACTGACAAACCAAGAATAACATAGTTTATGATTAACTTTTTCCTTGAGAACAACCTTGCGAGCAATAAGAACAATCCCGAGATAAATGAGTATGGAGAACAACCCCTCCATCTGCTCTTGTAAAATCATGTGAGTTGATTCTTGATTAAAGAAAAATTTCTAATTAATAAACTAAAGTTTCGATTTTGACCTAGGGGAATTCGCTCTTTATTTTTTCTTGTTCAATAAGAATAAATTAGAACTATTGATTGGTTAGATAAGAGAATTTCGCACGCTTCTCTTCTTTCGAATAAAGAAAGAAAGGAAAGAAAGAGGAGTATGGGGTGTTGGTTCAATAATTTTACTTACGAGAATTCGTACTCATTAGAATTTCATTCAACTTGAAATGGGGGCGTATAGCCTATTGACTCCTTGATCACCCAGCTAATTAATTGTTGTGAGTTAATGTACCCTTGATTGGTTTGATTTGTACTCATTTTGGATAATCCTTTTATTTATCTTATCATCAAAATGTTTGGCATCTTACATGATATCTAATATTTTTACATTTTTCTTTTTAAATAATGCACTTCTTTAAATTAAATAATGATATTTCATTTACTTCTTCAAAGCCGTGTTGTATAATCGCTTCCACAGATGGATGATATCATATTTTTGACATCAATTTCAAAATTTCTAATGAAATAAGTTGTAATACTATGATTTCGTTTAAACTCTATTACCTAGAGTGATCGTATATAAGTTAATGTTTGTTTATCAAATGTATTGTTTCATGTTAAAAGCTTTTCTATATATATTATACAAAATTATACTTTTTGCCAAATAAGTAAAACAATATTTTTAATTTATTTAAGTGAAATAGAGCTCAATTAGAGCATGTCAAAACCTTTTACAACAAACGAAAAAGAAATATGACGTCTTCTATGATCAACAAATAGCCTCCAACTGGTGGAGGTCGAATCTGTGCCCAGACTAAAACAGCTGGACATGCGATGATGTGACGGACATTTAAGACCCATCAATTGTGATGGCAGAAACTGAAATTACTATATTTATTATTTATTTCATGTATCTAAATTAAACAAAATTCTCTCACTCATGTAAGATGCGCAATATTATGTATTACTTTCGTCTATATATTGCAATTTATAAAATAATGTTTTCAACAATGCATAAACAATATAATGAACTTCTTCAAATTGAATAATGATATTTCATAGACTTATTCTAAATCGTGTTGCTTAATCGCTTCCATAGATGGATAATATCATATATTTTTTGTGTCAATTTCTAAATATCTAATAAATTTGTAATACTATGATTTCCTAAACTCTACCACCTAAATTAGTCATAGGTTAATATTTGTTTATTGAATGTATTATTTCATTCAAATTTTGTTTATTGAATATTATACAAAATTATACTTTTCGCCAAACAAATAAAAAAAATTCAATTTACTTAAGTGAAATTGAGTTTCAATGAACGGGCTCTACTTTTAAGAGTTCAATTAGAGCATTTTCTAAAAATTTACAACAAATGGACAAGAAACTTGATGTTTTGGATGATCAACGGATAGCCTCCAACCCAGGGAGGTTGAATCTGTGCCTGAATCGAAACAGCAAAACATAGGTTGATGCGACAGACGTTTAAGACCCATCGACTGCGATGACAGAGAATGGTGTCATCAAATATAATCAAGCTAGCCAAAATTACACCTTAAATTTTGGCTAGCTTGATTATATTTGTGTCCGGTCAACAAAATTTCATCATCAGTTTTTATATTATGTAACTAAAGTAATCAAATCACCAAATATGGTATTCAGTTAAATTAGCATTTCAGTATTTGCAATGCTTAAAATTCAAATTTGATTCTCAAGCCAGTCAAACCGCTGGTTCACTTATATACGAAGATTTTTTGGTCATTTCATAAGTTTTTTAACGGAGTGAAACAAAAACATGTTTTGGTGGCCTTAGATTTTAAATTAATAAATAGTGACCTACGTGAGAATATAAACTTTCTTGATGACCTGTGTGAAATTATCCATTAAAATAAGTGTAGTAAACATGAATCACTTTAAAATTAAATATAGTAAATTTACCTCCTAATTTTATAAATGGCAAACAATTCAAGATTTAAAATTGCGAGAGGCTAAGATTTGGAACCCGAGTTCGGCCATCTAGCTCTACCACTAGAGTTAGGGGTGTGCAAAATAAAGTTCTATTGCTTTGGCTATATTGATAAGGACAAAATTAGTAAGGTAGATGTCCGGAAACAATTCCTTCCGAAGTTGTATAAATAGAGGTGTATGACATAGTCATCCTCAAGTTAACTCATAACAATAACAAGTTGAATGGGAAGTAACGGAAGAGAAATGTTCTTTAGACTCCTCTTATAATCTCGATTGTTTATCAATAAAGCCTCCCATGCACAACCTTATTCATATATGATATATCCCATCTCTTGTTTCTACCCCTTTGAAATACATTTGAAAAATTCAATTTTGTCTCTTTGATTTTGTGCTTGGTGAAGAATAATGATTGCGTTGTTAAAGAAACATACAATCTTTTTGTTTCCACGGTGTGATGAGTAATTGATTCTATTGCAGAAATTGATTTGTGATCTGTAGCTAATATGCTATATGATATATTTTCATCTAGTGTTTGGCTTTTGCGTAGCAATATTGAGAATTTTGTCCTAATAGTCTCCTCTCATACCCTAAGAATATTCACCAAGAATCTCATCGCATGACTCAGTTCTGGTTCGTGTTTATGTTTTTCAATATATATCTACCATTTTTTTCAAAACATTGTCGTATAATGAACGATTAATTTGGGTTGGTCGTTGTTTCACATCCACGGTAACTGCTGTGTCATTGATTCCAGAAGAAATTATCAACATTATTATCTAAGAAGATAAAAAATACATTTCAAATTCATTTGCAAACAAAACATAGAGAAGAAAGTAAAAAATACCAGAAACAAGATAAATAAATATGAGATTTGTAGAGAAATGTGGGGAAAATATAGCGACTTGTTCGAGGCCGTATTCAAAATAAAGAATCTGATAGGCACGGAGAATCGCTTTTTGTTATTGCCAACCTTCAATGCAAATAGAGCCATTTTTCTGACGCTTTTGCTCTGCAAATTGGCTAAAACATCGAATGAAAGAAACAAGCTTAAAGCGTAGCCAGCATCGTTTAAAACCCAGAAACATATTTCAAAGAAGAAACTGAGGAAATCGAAAGAGGTCCAATTTTCTGTTATGCGCGAATGAAGAAGAAGTTGAGTGGAGCGTCCTTTATATAGTAAACACTAAACCCTAATTTAGGATCACTGCAGACCTGAAATTACCCATTTACCCCTTTGTATTGTTGGACGATTTCATTCATGATCAGGCTTTTACTTGTATGGGCTTAAAGCCATTTCAATCACACCCTTCTCATCAAATCAAATGCAACTGAAGGCCTCATCGAGCAATCAAAGTGGAGCCAAAATTATACTCATCTAAATTATAATAAACGAATCGAATTCCATGGATGGATGGGTTTATGCATTGTGAAATTTTTTGAACCCAACTCACCAATTCAGTGGCTTTGTGAATTTTTTTTTTTGGATAATTACGGTTAGGTTGACACATTTCCCACTTACATACATTTATTTCAAAAATTTTGATTAAAAAACGGTCATGTTTGCTTTTGTATCAAGTAAGAAAGCGAGATTAAATAAAAATTAGTTTTCTGTGTGAAATGATAAAAATAACTCATAATTGTCATTCAAATTTTCAAAAGCATGAGATTGAGAGTTTTTTAGTTTTGTGTGTAAAATGATAAAAATACTCATAATTGTCATTCAAATTTTCAAAAGCATAAGATTGAGAGTTCTTTTTTCATTTTCATTCTCTTATCTCTCCTCACGGAACCTCCCCTCCTACTCCTCCGGCCACGACCAGATCATTACACAAATGTTCCTTTCTCAAACACTAAAGCCCCTATGTCCGCCGGAGACTCGTTTTTAAAATTTTCAAACGATATTTTTATGAGCACTAAAGTGATAAATTATAATTTAATTGCTTCTTCATACTATGAGAAATATTTTAAGCAAATAAACAAATATTTGAATTTTGAGAAATTAAGTATTCTATATGTTTGTACACACACAAATGACACAATCCAGCAATACAGTACACCTGAATACACATTATGACTAAATCCACCATCTCCTTCACCGAGGTCACATACATGAGATGAAAGAAAATGGGTGTTCCACGCATCAACAAGTGCTTGAGCGCATTCAGGGAAGCGAATAGGATCGCGGCAGGGAGAGGAGGGTCACGCCGAGAGAGGCGGTGAGGTTGATTTATTGGAAATTTGGGGTCTAATTGGATTGGATTGGATTGAGTTATGTATGTGTTATAGTTTTAAGGGATCTGATTTATTATGTGTGTTTCTCGATTTGATGATGGTTGTTTGATTGGAAGAAATGTTGATCAAATGTTTGAAGGAAAGTAATCGATTTTGAGCGGGTTATGAATCCACAATCTGAGAACTTTGAGTGTCTAGAAATATGGGTATGCACAAGCCTTCTCTCTGGGTGTGGAGATTTTGAATTGAAAGAGTGCATGCATGTTGAAGATGGACGCCAAAGCCCATAAACACTTTGTTCGTGGGTCCTTCAAGTCTTCGCTATATGTTTTTATATCACCAGCATCACATCTCCGACGCCAGCGGCGGAGGGTCTTTTCTCCGGCGTGCCTATCTCGGCGTCGCCGTTGGCGGCTAATTTCTCCATTAAAAATAGAACTTTCTCTTTGAACCTTAAATCACTCAAGTTACACGTTAGTGACTTTTCTTCAACAAATCAAAAATCACATAAATGGGAAGAGAAAAAAATACAAATCCATGTTAAAAAATCTATCTTTTTTTCTTAATAGAGTTATAGGTACGATTTATTTTCATCAATCAACTAGTGTTTGCTACAAAAGCAACGGATTTTCCTGAAAAAATAGAAAGAACGAAACAAACTCTTAATGACATAGATTTGAAAATTTGAATAATATTCAGGGGTATTTTAGTCGTTTCTATTGAAAACTAATTGAGATTTAACCTAAACTTGAACAAAAGTAAACTTAACCGAGTTTTATTCAAAAAATTTAAAGTATGTGTATTTAAGTGATAAACGTGTCAACTTAAGTATACTAAAGGAGATTATCCCAAAACAATTTGTTAGTTTTTTGCTTAACTTTTGAGATTCCTAGTTTTATTTGGATTATATTTATTATTGAGATTATAATTATTGATAATCTCCAACTCAGACACTTGTTATTGAGATTATAATTATTGATGGAGAATGAGAGAGGGTGGGAGATGGGGAATTGAGAAATAGAGGTTAAGAGCTTGATTTTGGAAATTGGAATAACAATCAAGGGTATTTTGATAATTTTGAAATGAAAACTCACATTATAGTTGACTGAAAAGATAGTTATCTTAGAAAAATATTCTCAATGCACCTCTTGCAAAAGAAAGTCAACTGTACTGAATGAGATTATCCTTGTATATAACAAATGATACAATGGTCTCATAGTGAAGAGGGAATGAAAGCTAGAGCTCCAATCCGAAATACAACAATAAGTTACCGAACCTAACAAGGTGTGTTAAAACAACCCATTTGGAGTGGTTTAGATATTAGTGGTTTCCCTTTCCTATTCCTATTCCTATACCTTTGTGCTAATTATGAATTATCACATAAGTTTTTAAATATTTGAACAAGGGATAATTGTGTACCTAGATACAGTTAAATTATTTTTTAATTTCGTAGTTTATCAAAATTTCTTTTTTAGTTTCGTCTAAAAACCATTATTTTTTTAATTTAAAATTACCAAAATATTTTTCTAATGTTTTTCACATTACTATCAACATTTTCTTGTAAAAAATACATGGTTTAAAAAGTTATGGGTAGTTACAGATCAATACATTCGCCGGAACCTTATTTCAGAATCTATCACTCAAGTTTAAAAATTTTTTTTCGTTTCCCCAAGCTTAAAAGGTTCACACTTAAGTCTATTATGTGACAGAAACTATTAAAAAAATTAATGACCAAAATGCCCCTCCTTGCATAAATTACGGAAGCTATAACTATTGGTAAATGTGAAAAGACTATTGTACCCTCATTGAAATGATAAGCTAATCTAACGCTCAAAGGGCATATCAGTATTTTTAAGTAATAAATTAAACAAAAATTAAAATGTTTGTGAAATGACTAAAATGCCCTCAAATATTCATTAGATTTTCAAACAGATGCCATCAAGTCAAATTCCTAAATTTTTAATTTCCCTCTTAATTATGGCATCAATTTAAGTTCTCAAACTCCCAACCTATTCAATCTGTGAATAACACATAAACAATAACTCATAAACATAATTTGAATTCAATATATCAATAAAACCACAAATTATCATAAATTCAACAGAAATTCATAAATCCATCAAACCACACCACCGAACTCACACCCACAATCACCACCACCCACCATCACCCAGAAACAGAGACAAGAACCCCCACAGCGGCACACATGACCGCGCCGACGAAGACCCAGAGGTGGAGACGGCGAGCCCACGCCCAGATCTGTAGCTGAAGGCTCTTGTTGATGATGATGGAGAGGACCTTGAAGCAAGAGCTGAGGAACCAGGCGGCGGAGACCTGCGGCAACGACGACCAGCGGAGAGCGGGTAGGCGCGGCGGCGACGACCAGCAGAGAAGGGGTAGGTGCGGTGGCGACGACCAGTGGCGACGATGAGACTGGATGGAGATGGAGGCGACGATGGGAACGTATGTGAGATTAATTAGGTTAGAGTTAGAGGAGAGTGTATGTAGGGTTAAAAGAGAGGGGTATAATTGGTATTTCATAGGTTATTTAAATGAATTAATTCCTTTATTTGTTTACTTCCAAAGACCATCTTGCCCTCAATGTATAGATTAAGTTTAATATTCAATTAGGGGTAAAATGGTAATTTCAAAATCATCTCAATAACTATATAAGGTTGCAAATTATATATCAGGTGTATTTTGAAGTTTTAACAAACATTTCCATTAGATTTAATAGAATTTTGACTTAAATGTTAACGTTTAAACTTAAGGGACCGAGAAAAAAATTTCCAAACTTGGGTGACTAATTCTGGAATGAGGTTTCGGCAGAGGTACTGATATGTAATTATCCCAAAAAGTTACAATATCTCGATCGTATAGCGTATAATTCTTGACAGTAGAGGTGTTTATCGGGTCATGTTGGTTATACCCGACCGAGTTTGGATTCACCCGACAAGTCTCGGGTCTAGAAAACCAGACCCACGACTTGACTCGGT
>JAYMTP010001328.1:0-24755 GCA_036897365.1 Geranium brycei | reverse complement strand
AATATATTATTAATAATTAATATTATTATTGATAATTAGTATTATTATTTATAAATAATATTAGTATTATTATTAATAATTAATTTACTTTTACTTTTTATTAAATAATTATTAATAACAATAATAATAAATTTATTTTTATTAATAAATATTATTAATGAAAATTATTTATTATTAATAAGTATTATAATTTGATGAATCATGAATAATTTAATGAATAATGACATCAATTTGAAAATTTGAATAATAATTGAGGGAAATTTCGATTTTTCACTCATCATAAAAATTTTCCATCCAAAATCTAACACCGTTAGGACAAAATGTAAAAAAAATACAAATTAGCCGACCTTAATGTAAACTTTTTTCTTTAGGTGTAGTAAAGTGTAAAACCGGTCATTTAGTATGAGCAAAGTATAATTAATCCTTTATAATATACATGGATAATTTTTTGGGATACAATTATGTTGCATGTAAGCACGTAAGAGAGATATTTCACGTCCAAATAAGTTTTTATAAGAACCTATAATTTTTGTTGAAATAAGTTAGACAACAAATATAACAACAAATGCCCACAACCCAACGGTTAACATAGCACTCTCAATAGAGAAATCATTGATTAGATAATAAACGATGTAAAAAGAAAGAAAGATATTTACTGCCCTTAACTATACTTAGATTTCACGTAGCTATAAAATTGGTTTTATACAATACTCTAACTGTTTATTTGTTACACTTTTACTAAATCTGTTAGTATTTTTAGATATTCCGTTAGTATTTTGAAAAATGACAAAAATACGCCTTCGTCTGATTTCCCTAATTTACAATATCAAACTCAATTTCTCAATCCTTAACTATTGCAATCTCAAATTAGTTCACCAAATTAATTGAAAATGACAAATCTCACATTCCAAATGAGGTCAAATTCTCATCTCAACTCCAACCTTTTAGTTCCTCAACAAAATCAATTCCTCCTAAATTCTCTATCCTTTGCTCATAAAAAATAGCAAAGAAAACTAATAAATGAAGTCTAAAACCATGAATCATATATTTGTTCCTTCAGTTTGCCAATTCCTCCAAGAAATCAACATATCCTAAAAAAATATCGTAAACAATAACATTTCTGTTAGTTTTAACAACGTTAGAATAACGTTAACCCTTATTGGAAGTTTTTCGTACTGAACTGACTCTTAAAATAGTACACCGCAGTGACATAAAAATGTGTCATACGAACATGAATTATCTCTACAAATAATTGTGTGAAAATGTATAATAGTTGAATCAGGGGCGGATCTACGGGGGCGGCCCCCCTCCCCCCGGCCAGAGAATTCAAAATTTTTCAGTGTAAATTTTGTTCGAAAATTGCATTTGACCCCCTTAAATGGTAATATATATACAGATTGTCTAAAATGAATAAAACAGTAAAACAGTTTAGTGGTAAAAGGAGAGCTCTTGAAACCTAAAGCATACATTTGATGTTAATGCTCTTAATTGTTGTTGGTACATTTCAAACTTTATGATAATAAACCAATGTAAATTCCCTCCACGCAGCCGTATATTTATATGCTCGAATTAATTTTTGTCTCCCTTTAAAATAATTTTTAAATCCACAAGTAAGTTAAGTTGAATATAGTGACATTTAACTTCCCCTCTATTTTAAAGAGTAGAAAGTTTTGTTACTTACTTATAAAACACACCTATGTTTATGCTTATAGAATTCGATGATGTCTCCTTGTTTCAAGGAAGATTCCACAACATTTGTTCTCCTTCCATTTTCTCAACAGTAACTCATCAAAGAAGCTTCTCTTGCAAGTCATGGTATGAACTTTCCATAAACACACACAAACACAATGGTACGGGTACATTAGTTTCCTACAATAATATTACCTAAACACCCCTGACAGTTGTCTTAACAGGGAGAGAAAGTGTGTGAAGCAACCCTCTCGGTCAAAAGCTGAGTCAATGGGTCAAAACATAGGGTCCCACTGATTGTTTCACCCATCAAAAAGTTAACCATATGATGTTTTAAGAACAACCCTTTACACATGGTAACTCATCAGAGTGGGTCCCATCACACTGCAGACAAATTGAGAGCCATATGATTCACCCAAAAAGGTGAGCATCCATAACCCACCATGGTCCTCCAATGCACAAAACAAAAGCATCTTCAACAACAACAGCCAATAGCTCTACAAATTGGTATTTTGGTTCCTCCAATCCCAAATTTGTTAATTCCAATATCATTAACTAGAAAAACTAAAAGAAAAAAGACTGCAAATCCTTGCTGCTCATTTTATACCCATTTATAAGCATGTATCTGTAGAGAGATTGGAGGCACAGAGGATGTCTGGTCCACTGCACAAGATCTTGTGTGAATAATAAATATATTGAAAGGAAAAAAAAGGAAGCTTGTGCCCAAAGGCTTATAGCCCTTTTCTCTCTAAAGCAGAGAAGCAAAGCATCTTATTACACATCATCTCCACCATTGTTGCATTGTTTCTTGCATTTCCTTGTAAGTATTACCCTTTCCTTTCCTTGCAATTTAACTTCTTCAAAACCCTCCTTTTCTTCTTTCTTCTCTCTTTTGGTCACACATTTGTTTATTATCATATTATATTGTTTTTCTTAGCTTTCTGTGCAAAAACCCATCTAAAGTTTGGAATCTCTGCTGTGTTTGGGTTTGGTCTTTAATCTCCTATATAAAAAATGAGGCCATTGAAACAAGCGTTCTCTGGTTCTTCTATGCTGACATAGCACTCCATTGAGAAAGAGAACCCCATAACTTATGATGGAGCCTCCTCTTCAATGTGATTCTTCTAACCCTTGATGAGCTCATTGGACTTGTGGGTTTTGAGCCTTTTGAGATTTGTTCTCTGTTCACCAATTTATTCTTGGAATTTTTGGAACTGTGAGTTTGTTACAGGTCAGTTTTTGAAGCTCCAGTTTCTGAAATGGACAAAAAGAGATGCTATTTTGCCTTATGGGTTTTTGTTGGATTGAGATTCTTAGTTCATAATCAATAATTTCTTTAATTTTTCTTCTCTTTTTGGCAATTATTGACAAAAGGTTGTTCATTTACTCACATATTTGCTCAAGTTGCAATTTTTGTTTCTTTCTTTCAGTTCAATTCCTTTAAAGGTATTATTTATCGCAACTTGGAGGGAGTCTTCAATTCGAGTGCACAATTCGGAGAATTTAGGGTAACAAGATGGGATTTTTCTCAGGATCATCAAGAAACTGGCACCCAGTCATGACAGCTAACACAACCACCTCCAGCTACTGGCTCAACTGGAGGGTCATGTTGTGTGCTGGTTGGGTCATACTCTCGACGATCTTTGCAGCATTGCTTATCCGAAAGTATGAGGCTTTCTGGAATTGGAGACAAGGACAGAGAGGAGGAACAGAAACCCAACAAGAAAACGCTGCAATGTTGTACGAGGATGAAGTTTGGATGCCATGCCTTAAGGGAGTCCATCCAGCTTGGTTGCTGACTTTCCGAGCCCTCGCCTTTGTTGTGCTCTTGTCTCTGCTCATTGCCACTGCACTCTCCGATGGAGGCACCATTTTCTACTTTTATACCCAGTGAGATCCATTTTCAAATACTTATGAATGACATGAACTTTGATTGCATAATTTAGATTGGAACAAAGCAGTTTAGTACTATGGCTGCTTTTGGTTGTGATTCTGATATGTTTAATAATTAGATGTTATTAACAGGTTTCATTTCTTGATTCTTGGCAGGTGGACTTTTTCTTTGGTCACCATATATTTTGGGGTATGATTAGGTCCTATTGATTTCTGTATAGTCTTGATTTATATATGTTTGTGGTGCTGATAATATGTAAATGTTGTAGCAGCTTGGGTCGTTACTGTCCATGTATGGGTGTTTCCAATATCAGAGTAGAATTGGAGGTGAAAGGATTGATAATGTGGAGATGGATGCAGAATCTGAATTGTCCAACACAGTGAAAACCTCGTCGCGCCCCCTCGAAGAACATCTAGTTCGTAAACCTGCAGGCACATGGGCTTATGTCTTTCAGATAATCTTCCAGGTACTCTAAATAGCTTTGTGAATATGTTATGTTACATCACATCACATGTTTGTGAATTTGTCCATTTGAGTGCTCATGTTTTTTTTGTAAGCAGATCAATGCTGGTGCTGTTATGCTCACAGATTGCGTATTCTGGTTCATCCTTGTTCCATTTCTCACTGTCAAAGATTATAATTTAAATTTTGTAAGTAATATTGTAGAAACAACGACGTTGTCAAGTTTGAAGTACTCAAACTCCTTGCAAATCGTAACGAGCTTTGTTTTTTTTATTTACGACAGCTGCTTGTGAATATGCATACAATCAATGCTGTGTTCCTGCTCGGCGACACAGCTCTGAATTGCTTGGTAAGTTGCTGAAAATGGGGTTGGTCTTCGATTCCTTGACCTGGATAGCTGTTTTGTTTCCAAAACTTTATCTTTCTTCTTTCTATTGCAGCGGTTTCCTTGGTTTCGGATTGCATACTTCTTCCTGTGGACAATTTTTTTCGTTTCTTTCCAGTGGATTTTACATGCCTGTATTCCTCTCTGGTAAAGCCACTGCCATTTCTGGTCTTTATTCATCACCAAAATGTGTTTCATCTTCAACCCTTTATAATGATAGCTTCTTATCTGTCAATTGCAGGTGGCCTTACCCATTTCTTGATTTGTCATCTCCATATGCTCCACTCTGGTATGATTATGAAACAAAACTCTAAAACCCTGTTCGTGTTCTTGATTCACATTTTTACTGATTCTTTTTCTTTGGTTGTGGAATTTGAAGGTACTTGTCGGTCGCAATTATGCACATCCCATGTTATGGTGTTTTCGCTCTGGTGATAAAGTTCAAGCACCATGTTTTGTCAAGAAAGTTCCCTGAATCCTATCAGTGCGCAAGGTGAATTCTGTTGAAAGCTTTGGAAGATTGTGAGTTTGTTCAGAGAAGAAGCTATTTAACTGACAAGAACAAACCAGAATGATAGGGAAGGAATTGTTGGATCAATATCTTGATAATGTTCATACAAAGTATATACTAAATTTTGGAATATAGGCAAACCAATTAAACATTAGTAGCAGAACTTGTTACAGTAGTTGTAACACATATGTTGGTAAATAGTTTATACAGATACTCATTTGGTCTAATTTCTCAGATTGTACTAATTTATACAGATATATTCATTTGGTCTCATTTCTGAGATTGTACAAGTTATGGACTCATACATACTTTCATTTTCTAGTGAAACAAAAACATGGCCTTTTTGATTGAGGGAGATGAACTGTAATCCAAAGAAGGGACAAAGATTGTGGAGAACAAATTCTCCAATTTTAAAAGTATTGGTTCAGGGAAATGCATGATATACATGAGCTTTATGCTGTTTAGTAGAACCCATGAGCAATAAAAAGAAAAAAGAAGTATCCATAAGATTCTCAAGTTGTAATTCAATGCTCAACATGTTTCATACAATGTGAACCTTCCCTCTCCATATCCTCCTCACAGCAGCAAAATACATTCCTTCCATATCTTCACCATCACTAACATGCTCCAGAGTGCACCACACTGCCACAACGCAGGAATGCGATCCAACTCTGTGTTTGTTTGTTTGTGTTTTGGTCGATGTTTGTGTTCTCTTGCTACTAACCCTCATCGAGCTCCTCCTCGCAGATCCAGCGCCATGGAATTTTCTGTTGAAGAGTAAGAGAAGTGGGTATGTGAGAACAATACCTCGGACCCATCAGCATATGACATTTTTTGAAAATTAAATTTGTAGTAGATGACATTTTAGACTTTTCACTTTTGAACTTAACATTTCCATTCAAAATTTAAGACAATAAGAAAATAAATAGTTTGGTGTATCTAAAAGATACAAAACCCTAGTTAGATGTAACCTAGTTACAAGGCAGTCGGGGACGAATTCATCGACTTACTGGAAACAGTGTAAAAATATGAATTTTAAAAAGAGGTTGAGTGTACTCATGTGCAAAATATGTTTTGTTAGGGGTAACTAGCAACAATCATCTAAGAAATTAATTAAAATTCATCGAAGTTATATTTTGATTCGAATAAGAGGTATAATCTTAGGACGTTTGGTAAATAAAATGAGTCAAATTTAAGTTCATTAAAATTATATATTGAGTTCGAGTAAGTGAGCTTAATCTTAGACATATTTTATCATCCCAACAAATGAGATAAGTTATTAGTTTGAGATAATTACACATAATTAAACCCCAAGTTTGATACTATTGCACATTACTACCCTAAATACGGAAATGTCTTCACACCCCCTTAAGCTCAAAATATTTGCGTTGTTCATAATTTTGTTACTTCTTTTATTAATTTAAGGAGTAAAATGACTAGCATATCCTTCATTACCTTTCTAATTTTCAAAACACTACGTTTTATCTATACTCCTTCTGATTAGTGTCATGAAAAACATTGGTAAGAATATAGTTTGGTCATGAATAAATTGTTCTCTCACTCATGTGTGTGCAACTTATAAGCCATTGATTGAGATAGCATTGAATTGATAGCCACGAGCAATCCAGAGTACCACCTGAATTTAAGCAACAATTGTCTTCTAAACTATTTATATCATCCACTCCTGATGATGGTTCAACTTTTGCAACTATATTCCTTTCTGTTGAAAACCATGTTGAGATATGATTTTCCAGCGATCATTTCGATCGATTATAGTAATCAAATTGAATCATGTGTACGTCCATTGTGTTCGTCTCTTCGAGAACTACAACTTAAGCTATACACTTATGAAAATCAATCAAGTATTGAATGAGATAATAACACTTAAAGATGCTACAAATTGTATAAAACACTAGTTCAAAATATCGACTACCACGTTGCTCACCTTTGAACAAATATCACACTCTATATACTCGAAAATGAGACCTAAAGGTTGTGGCCTTGGGAGACCTGCAGATCAGCTCAGGTTGGAAAACAACCACATACGCGCACCGCCGCAGTCTCGGCTTGACTTGGCTTGGTACATTTTTGGCTACAATGGGAGCACTTTCTGGTCCAAGGGTCGCAACCTTTTCATAACTCACCTATATAAAGGTTTGAAGTGAGACAGAATCTTCATTCCTAACATCTTCTCCTCCATAAATACATGTCAATTGTTAGTTCGCCAGTCTCCACTATACTCGGACGTTCTTCGCACAATCTACAATCTCCTTCTTCTAAACATCTTCGGTACAATTCTTATATTTCACCTATTCTGTTCACAATAGCATTATTTGTCATTTACATTCAAAACTAGAGGTCTACACTTTCAAGATGGTGGATTTCTACCCTAAACAATAGTGTTAGTGTAGAATATCATATGGTCACGACCAAATTATATTCAACCAATGTTTTTCTTGAGATTAATTAGGAGAAATAGTATATAAAATGTAGTTTTTTGAAAATTAAAAAGGTAATAAAAGATATGTTAGTCTTTTTACTCCTTAAATTAATTAAAAAGTAATTAAATTATGGACGGATTAAAAAATTGAACTTAAGGGAGTGGTGAAGCCATTTTCGAACATGAATGTAGTGATGTGCAAAAGTGCCAAACTTGAGTGTAGTTATGAGTAATTATCCCTATTAGTTTATATCGCAACATCGATTTTCACCTAGATACCCCCATGACCTTGTATCTTTCAAAAATGTACCAAAATATTCTTCATTAGCTTTTAACTTCCCAAACATTATGGCTCACATTTTTTTCTCAACTGTGCATTCTCTCTCTCAGCCATTAAAATAATTATCACACATTCGAATCATGCAGAGGGTTTGCACTTCTCGATCAATTTCAGTATGGGTCCGAACAAGAAGTTTCCTAGGGAGGTAAGGGTCTTAGGTTGTTTTCTTGAGCACAAGTCCGGCGAAAGAGTACCCATCAATTTGTTGGACGAGAGATTGAGGAGCTCTGATTACCATTCTCTTCGAGCTACCAGGGAATGCTCCTGACGAAATCGTTTCAGCACCTCTATCTCCAACAAAATCGAGCTATAGAGCTTGTTCTTGAAGTGATTAAGGATTGTCGGGTTATTAAGCTCAACGATCTCTCTTGAAATATCCCAATAAACATGTTATTAGACAAGCACATGGATTTCACGTCATGAACACCCCATCCATTATTTGTCTCTCTCCTTCTCCTTCTTCTTTCTCTCTCCTTTATTCACTATATAATTTGTTAGTATTGAGTAAGCTAGTTAGATATCAACTCGACCGAGTTCTGTTTGTTTAGTTTTATTATAAATATTTATTAAGAGCTGAACATATTAACAAAAACATATAATTAATTGAAAACCAAACGAACCGGTTTGTGAAATTTGAAATGTCAAACTCAAATCTGACTCCTCAATTTTAAACTTGATTTCGACTCAAACTCAAAATAAATATTTGGGAAAAGTACACTTAACTACACTAAACTATGCACATTTTTCACTTAACTACACCAAACTAATAATTGACTATTTCATATACTCCCAAGTTTCATACATTCCCACCCATTAAGTTTTAGATTTCAGGCAAAGGGTTTGTGTGGTTACTCAACGTCTTTTTCCGTGCTCTTTCCGGCATAAGTTTGTGGCCACCCAAGGAGTTTTGGATGGAAGAATCGAAGGGAGTCGTGAGCGACTCACTCTCATTTCTAGTCAGCAAAGGCATTCTTCGCCCGCGACTACATGCTTCTTCCCTGTCAAATGATGGACTCATTCTGGCAGACAAAGATAGCAAGTAGACTTTGGGGGAGAGAAATGAGTCCTTTGAAGTTTTCCGTGCTCGGTCAGAGTTTTCTAGGTTAGCTCTCGGCAACCTCTTTGGTGTTCACAACCTTATTCTCGAACAACTTAGGCGGTGGGTTTGGGGGTGTAGAGAGAAGCTGGAGGTGGTAACTTCTGTTCTTTTTGGTGGTGATAATTTCATTCCCGGCGAGCTCTGTTTTTGAGTGGTGATTTTTGGGTAGAGGATTTGGAATTGCTCTGAGAGCCGATGGAAGAGTTGGTCGGAGAGCTCCGAACAAATGGGCTCGTCGCCGACATGTTCTTCCCCTGGGTGAACAAGGTTGCGACGAAACATGGATTCCGGCAATAGCTTTTTTTCACGCATATCATTAATTGCTTAACGACGAAGAGACTTTAAGCTCCACAATAACATTTTTTTGATCAACAAAGTAAAAACTTTAAACTCCACAATAACATATTTTGAAAATTTAGAAATTGATAAGATATTTTTATCATTTCATTTTTAAAATTAATATTTTTTATTTAAAAATTTAACTAATGAAATTTATAAAATTTGAGTGTATTTAAAGAAACAACTTTTGATTAGATATAACTAAGTAGAAAGATGTATTTTTATCTAATTATTAAAAGGTCTGGCTTGGTTACAACCCTATTTCTAAGATTCTTAACAAAACCTTTAAGCCCCAACTGGCAACTATCTCTATCTGTTACATTGTAGAGTGGTTTCTGCCTAAAACCCTAATTCGCCAAAACCCAGAAACTCGAGAAAAGCCAGAAATCGCCATGGCAGTGATAGACCAAGCTGGGCTCGATGCCCTGCACCGCCTCAAATCTACGGATCCGCCGCAATGGCTCGCGCCCAGTCCCGACTTCTCCCAAGCTGCTCGTACGGCCTCCAAGCACCTTTTCTCCTCTCTCAATCCTTATGCCCCCAAATCGCCTTTCGATCAACTACTCATTGATGGGTTCGATGCCGAGCAGATTTGGCAGCAGATTGATCTCCAATCCAAACCATTGCTGTCAAGTCTCGGTCGAGAAATCAAGCGGTTCGAGAAGAACCCAGAAGAAATTTTGAAGCTTAGAGATGCTCTTGTTGGTGAGAAGAAGGTCCCGGTGAAAAAGAGTGAGGTGTTGGAGGAAGAAAGTGATGATTTTGATGATGGGTTTGATGAGGATGATGGTGAAGAAGATGGAGAGGGAGAGAGTGAAGAGGAGGGGGGCGAGAGTGAGGAGGAAGAAGATGAGGAGCAGGGTGAGGGTGTTGAGGATAAGTTCTTGAAGATAAAGGAGTTGAAGGATTATTTGAAGAAGGACGAGGCTGGGGAGTTTGGTTTGAAGAAGAAGAAAAGCGATGGCAAAAACAAGATGAATACAGAGGATGAGGATGAGGATGAGGATGACAATGATGAAGAAGATGATGAGGTCAGGAATTTTCCAGTATATTGATTTTTGTTATATAAATTCGATGAAATGTCTTATTATGGTACCATTGTGCAATGGGATATCCTTAATTCCTTGATAATTCTCAAAACATTAGCCTAATTATATGGCATTGGCTGGAATAGAAAAGAGTTTCATTTTCATAGATATTGGAGTTAGCTAGGGTCATTTCAATTTGGTTTTCATCATTTTCTGGTACCTTCCAGTCTCTTCTTTGGGATTCCTTTGATGTATTCAGACACAATAATATGATCTTTTGCAGCTGGGACTTTTTGGGGATGATGATGACGGGGATGAAGAAGAAGGTGCAGACAAGTTGGCAAGGTGCTACTATTCATCTCTCTTGTTTATATTTGTTGGTTCAAGGCTATGGTTACAATCTACATATTTTTATGACATCATTGGTTTATCCATACCTTTTCTGGTCCTGGTAAAGAACAGAAAAAATGCGGATGTTTTTATGAATGAAAAAGTTTATTTTGATCTGCAGTATAATATTTGTTTGGAACATGATGCTGATCATTTACTACCAATGTTTGTTGTTACTACCAATGTTGGTTGTTATTACCATTGAGCCACTGATGGTACTGTTGCTACCATTATTATCACCATCGTCTCTGCAGTTGTTCTTACACAAATATACTATTTTGAATATTTTCTACTACCATTATAGTTGCTTGCTCTACAATTATGACAAATAAAGTGAAGGTGTTTATAGCCACCAAGCTATTATCTCCTACACAGCCACTGCCACCGCTGACTATATCACAAACAATATACCAGTATTTGTGATGTTTTCTCAGTAACTTGCTGTTTTTCGTAAATATTTACACACACTTTTTATCAACCTTGTTCATTGAGCAATCCAATGAAGTCGAAACCATATGTGTCCTAGTTTATCAACCATAATGTGAAAGTTATGCAGTATAAGCCTAAATTATTTATATTAATATAGTTTTGATATGTTTCTATGCAGGCTTCAATTATGTGCATTATAGTTTTGTTACACGTATTGGTACTGGAGTCACTTCAAATCTTTTCTTTTCTTGCAATCCTTTTCAGATATGAAGACTTTTTTGGCACTTCAAAGAAAAAGGCTCTGAAAAGAGATTCTGGGTTGATTGAGGGATCAGAAGATTCAGCCACAGATGAAGAAGAGGGGGAAGAGGAGCAGGATGAGGAAGATGAGGAGGAGGATGACGATTTTGAGGATCCAATTGACAATAAGGTTGCGTTCCATATATATTTTACATGATGATATTTAACAATGTTTTGTGCACTATGTTCGGTAGTAATGTCTTCTATGAGCAAAAATATTGCTTGTAGCAACTAGCAACTACCCTTGAAGACGGTAAATTCACACAATTTTTGTGTTACAGAACAAAGGTAACCTTTCCACACATGAGAGGCAACTCGAGCAAAATCGATCTAAAATAGAGCAGATGGAGAAAGCAAATTTGGAGGAAAAGACTTGGACCATGCAGGGAGAGGTAACATCATTTTGGTTTACATTAGTTTATATCCAATACAATACATTTTATGTTATGCATCTATAAATACAAATCGTTGAACTGAATGTAGTCTGTGATTTATATATTATGATAGGTAACTGCTGCAAAGAGGCCAAAGAATAGTGCTTTAGAAGTAGATCTAGACTTTGAGCACAATGTGAGGCCTGCCCCCGTAATCACAGAGGAAGTTACTGCTTCACTTGAAGAGATAATTCAAAAGAGAATTCTAGAGGTAAAGTTCCGTAACACATAAGACTTTTGGTCCTCTGATTATAATAGTCTTAAGCTAATCTCACTTCAATATTTATTAAAGCCCTAAGTTCTCCCATTCCTTTGTAAATTAATAGATTGTACATCTGAACTGAATGCATAATTATTTTAGCTGATCAACTTGTTGGACTTTGGGTCTATTTTGTAGTCCCTTGCATTTCATAGTTCACTCAAAATCCTTATAGTAATTTACTTTTCAATTGCTCGACAAAGTTACATGTAGCATATATCTGCCATATAGGTAGGTTAGCTGATAAATATTGTAATTTGTTTGATATCCTGAAATATGTATTGCGTTATGCAATATAATGCTAATGAACTTTAGTTTTGGTTGATGTAAATCTATGGAATAAATTTTTAGACAGTTACATAAACGTTTTTTAATATTTGTAGAATTGGTTAGATGATAAATATGATAATATAGCTGACATGATAGATCTGGATATTTTCTTGCTTGGTGATTGTAGTACTGCATTAATCAATATACCATCTTTCACTTATTATTATTATTTCAGATTCTCTTTCTTTTCCACATGACAATATGACATCCTATAGTATTGATGATATTAGAAATCATATGTGGGTTATGCTGAGTTTGCTCTGAAGAGTAGAGGAACAGTGTCTCGTGCAAGACAGACTTCTTAGTTAACATGTATAAAGCACTAGAATATGTATTGGTCTTTGGACATATGGCTGAGTTTGTCAAAGAGTAATTACTTTATAACTTCTGACTTCTGAGGAAAGCTGATGTGGAAAATTGGAATCTTTGCAAATTGACAGTTGATAATAGCATACCCTGTATTTTGTTTCCACTAAAGGGAACTTGTTAACAAGACTCCTATCGCCTGATTAAAATGAATGTTTACTGACTGAAATATTGAGCATTTTCTCCCCAAATTGTTTTACTCATGAATCTCTTACTAAATGAATAGATACCTTTTCATTTCCTGTTTTAGTGTTATATACCTACATTCTTTTGTGTGGAAAGCTTGGATATATGTTTTTCTTCTTATGGATCATTTTGTTGTTTGATTGTTGGACATTGGTTAAAGGCGGACCTTCTATCTGAAGTCTGATATCTTCTTCTTATTTACTAGGGACGTTTTGATGATGTTCAAAAGGCTCCAAGATTACCTACAAAAGCACCAAGAGAAACTAAGGAGCTGGTAATTCTTAGAATTTCAAGTTTACTTAAAAAATTTAATTTATGGGCATTGATCTTTACACGTTAATTCTATTTGTAGGACGAGAATAAGAGCAAGAAGGGTCTTGCTGAAGTCTATGAGGTACATATACTATGACTGGTCATACATTGCTAGGCTTCTCTTTTCCTCATCCTTCCCGTCTCAATTGCCATGCCTGAATTATTGTTGGTGATGAGAACTACCTCATGTTTACATTTTCTATTTTCTGAAACATGAACTTTGTCTTTGAATATGCACAGGAAGAATATGTTCAGAAAACAGACCCAGCTTCTGCCCCATTGACTTTCTCGGATGAACAGAAAAAAGAGGTACTGATGATCTATGCTACACTGTCCTCTTTCAGGCACACATTTATGACATTTTTTAACCTGTTGTTTCATTTTTATCAGGCAAGCGTGTTGTTCAAAAAACTCTGCTTGAAGTTGGATGCTCTCTCTCATTTCCACTTCGCCCCAAAACCAGTATGCTTGTTTATTTTATCAGTATCACAAGATCCACTCTTTGTCAACACGCACTTAAAGCTAAAACCTTTTACCTTTTCCGAGCTTTTGGTACTTAGCTGTATCTCTGCACTTGGACAGGTTATAGAAGACATGTCTATACAAACAAATGTTCCTGCTCTGGCAATGGAGGAGGTAAATATGCTTCCGTCTATTGAGTTGAAATTTTTATTTTCCTTGTCAATAAATGAACATCTCTGATACAACTTTTCTGGGCAGATTGCACCGTTGGCAGTCTCGGATGCTGCTATGCTTGCTCCAGAGGAAGTATTTGCTGGTAAAGGTGACATCAAAGAAGAAGCGGAACTTACTCAAGCGGAGAGGAAGCGGAGGAGAGCTAACAAGAAAAGAAAATTTAAGGGTAAGCTTAAGATCAAAGCAAAACTCAGTAAAGCTAAAACCATCAGGAGTTTATCAAAATAAAGAAAACTGAGTATAACTTGGGAATTATTTTTGATGCTTGTTTCTGTTCCGTATTATTTTGCTGAAAATAACGTTCTCAACAAGTGGCTGTATACATACAATTAATGTGGAACTGTTTATTTTTTGCGACATGGTTACTTACAGCCGAGACAATAATGAGGATGGCAAATAAGGTGCAAAAGACGACGCCGTCAACCCCTAATGCAGGTAATGATTGCATGCTCATCTGATTGATGGATGCGTAAGCATTGAATTTGAATAATTTGCATCGCTGACCTCAAAACCTGGAATTGCAGGAAAGGAAGAGTAACTTACCTAAGACTTTGATATCTCCCATGCACCCTTTCATCATACTCAGGTGTAATTTCCTTGGGATTTTGTATGCACAAAAGAGATTGTAAAAACACCAATTTTGTCACTACCATTTTGATTTGTTTACTATAGATCATTGTTTCGCCTGATCTATTATACGTTATTGAAGACTCAGATTTAGTATAATAGAGAACAAGACTCAGATTTCCTTCAAATCTCTCCATTGCATCAGCAATGCAGTTCCATTGCATACACATACATTGTGTGTTACTTTTGGACTTTTAGTACTTAAAACATTTAAAACGTTATTTGGCAAAGGTATCAATTGAAATAAATGAGAACACAGGGTCGGGCGGTTCAAAAGTGAGCGAATTGACTGGAGCGGGTTTGGCAATCTCATTTTTAACTTCGTGTTAAGTCGGTTTCCAATAAAAATAATGTCAAAAAAAATATTTTTTTAACAAAATTTGTATTAAATATTTAAAATTTTAATGTGATAAAAATATATTTAAAGATATTATTTTTTATTAAATATACATTTTAATACATTGGGGCGGATACCCTGCTCCATCTCCGTGTCCGGATACGGGGATTTCCTGTCCCTCCTCAAACAAGGCGGGGCACCGTGTCCCTCCTCAAACAAGGCGGGCACCGGGCCTCTGTTGAGAACGAGAAATAATGTCATCCCTACATCTAAATCGGCCCTAACGGGGAGACTCTTACACTGGGGACGGTTCTGTCAAATTTTCCATAATTTCTTCTCATCGATCAATAAAGTCAAAACGATAAGAGTAAAAGAAGTCCGGGAGATGAAATGAGAGTTGTCATTTTCTGGGAAACCAAACAATGAGGTCGCCAATGGAAGATGGAAACAGTGACATTGGGAATGTAACAGTTAATTAGCAATGAGTATGAAACATGAATGCATGGTTATAAAACATGAACGCATGGTGTTCCATTGCTTCGTGTTTACCATTTTGCACACCTTTGTCACCAAACCACACTATTTCATTTCCAATAAATAACGGTGATTTGGGGCTACACCGTCATCGTCTCCATAATTAAGCTAAAACCTAACTAGAGGAACAAATCGATGGCTCTGATTCAGAGCTCCACTGCAAATACCCATTTCATTTCACCATTTGGGTTTTCTGGGTCATCAATGGCGTTGCCGTTGCATCGCTGCTTTTCTCTATCTCCTCCTTCCGTCATTAATCTCCGTGTCACCCCCAGATTCGATCCTCGGCCATGCATGTTTACATCCCCAATTGGATTGCGACACAGAAAAGCTGGTGCTGCATATTCTGCTTCTTCCACTCCTCCCGCCAATTCCTTCAATGAGGTGCTTACTGATACTGACCCACAACCTGGATTGATCTGAATTTCATTGGGTCTGAACCAATTTTTGATTTTGTAGTTGATTGATTCTTTGATTGACCGGGTGGACTTGTCGGAGGAGGAGGCCGAAGCTTCACTCAGTTTCTTGCTCAATGATGCTGATGAGGCCTTGATCAGTGCCTTTCTTGTGCTCTTGAGGGCCAAAGGAGAGACTTCTGAAGAAGTAAGCTGTTTTTCCATTTCCGCTTTTGGGGAATTTTTCCCAGAGATGTGTCGTGTAATTGAAGATGCCCTTTCAGTTATTTGTTTGAAGGAAACTGGAAACAGAAATATTTATGTTTTAGGGGATTAAGTTAAAGCTGTGTTCTTCAGAGATGTGTAGTGTAACTTAAGCCACCCAATTTAGTTATTGGTCGAAGAAAATTCAAATGAATGTTTGTGAGGAAACATGAATTAATGTACATGTATGTTGGAAATGTGGTTGGAACCCGTCTGCAAGTCCATGTGTACGTTTTATTTTCCTCAGAAAGGTTCTTGCTTAGAATGGAGTTATGTATGGCAGATTTCCGGGTTGGCAAAGGCAATGATGAAGCATGCCAAGTCAGTGGAAGGTTTGGGTGATGTGGTTGACATTGTTGGAACAGGCGGGGACGGGGCAAACACAGTCAACATTTCAACCGGGGCATCCATACTTGCTGCAGCATGTGGTGCCAAAGTTGCAAAGGTATCATTTCTCTCTTTTGGCTTCAAGGATATAACATTTGTCTCTTGTTTTTGTACAACATAAAATAAATAGATCATGATTGATTAATCATTTGATTCACAGCAAGGGAGCCGATCAAGTTCTTCTGCGTGTGGAAGCGCTGATGTCCTTGAGGCACTTGGAGTAGTAATTGATCTGGGCCCAGAGGTTGGTGTGTGATAAATTGAATTCATCAATAATTTGTATAGTAGTAACTTGTTTGTTCTTGACTTGAATATGAGTATTGGTAGAGAGGACATTCAGAATTTCAAAAATAGACGGACAAGTGACCTGACAAGGTCCTTGCACATGGAATCATTTTGTTCCGTATTAAGAGTAAAGGCTAAAACTTTTGTGATTAGGAAATAATTAGCATGACCCTCTTCAAGAAATTTATAATGTCGTTGTTATTCTGGTGAACATGCTGTAACATATTTCTCCAAGACTTTAAAATGGAAACTTTGTTCACTCAAGCTCCATCCTTATAGATACAGGAAAAGCTTATCAATTTATATAGATCGTCACATTTCAGTCCATAGTTGCGCAGGCAAGAAAACACAAAACTTTCTTATTTGTTTCAAATTCAACGTTATCGACACTTGTGTTTATTATGCGAGCTTTGTTAAGCTCATATATCTTCACGGAGAATTGAAGTTTGAACATTGATTTATAATTGAATTCTTATATTGCATGTATTATTTTAATTCACTTTTTTCTTTATGTTTGTTTGAATCAGGGGGTGAAATCATGTGTAAATGAAGCAGGGATTGGCTTTATGATGTCTTCAAAGTATCATCCTGTAATGAAGAATGTTCGCGCGGTGAGGAAGAAGCTGAGAATCAGAACTGTATTCAACATTTTGGGGCCTATGCTGAATCCAGCACAGGCACCTTATGCCGTTGTTGGCGTATACACAGAAAACTTAGTAAGCATCTTTTCGTTGCTAAATTATTCTAATTTAGTGATCTTGGGCCATATCTTTCAAGTAAACTTTTGTTTGTGATTCATCTGTATTGTTTCTTGAGAGTGTTTCTTGTCTGTCTGAGTAGGTTCCCAAAATGGCTAAGGCACTGCAACGATTTGGCATGAAAAGAGCTCTAGTTGTGCACTCGGAGGGGTTAGATGAGATGAGTCCCCTCGGTAACATTCCTTCCCTCTCAAGAATCATACACGAGAAAGAGCTCATTACAGCAGATTCGCTGAGTCGAGTTTGTTCTAGCAAAAATGATGGAAAGTCAAACACTAAAAATTGAGTCTTCTTGTCATTAGTCAGATTATACACATGTTGGGGCGGAGGTCATCATTTTCCTAAATCCTAACTTTATGCTCAAGTACAGTGTTAATCTTGTCTAAATCACGTGGATGCAGGGCCTGGATTTATCCTTGATGTCACTCCAGAAAAGATTGAGAGGTTCTCTTTTGATCCATGTAAGAATCTCGTTACTGGTTTCCTTTACTATCATCATGCCCGTATACTTCAATATGCTGACGAAATCACTGTTGATTTCACAGTGGAGTTTGGCATTCCTCGCTGCACTCTAGATAACTTGAAAGGTGGAGACCCCGAGCACAACTCAGAGATTTTGAAGCGTGTACTGTCAGGAGAGAAAGGGTTCATTGCAGATTCACTGGTAGATTTCTTTGACTCCCAATCCTCGTCTTGCATTTGATTGACCAAAACCTTAGGTATTTCTCATCTTTGGTAAACCGATTAATCGCCTACACAATCAATCAGATATTAAATGCAGCAGCAGCGCTCTTAGTCAGTGGTCATGTGAACAGCCTCGCTGAAGGAGTAACCTTAGCTCGTGATACACAGCAATCTGGAAAAGCTATGAAGACGCTTAATCTCTGGATAGATACATCTAAGGTAAGTAATATCTTAATCTGAATTTGTTGCATTTTCCTTACAAATGCAACATCCCAACTCATGCAACCCTATTCCTTGACCTCAGCAGAAAACGAAAGAACGAAGGACATGGAGTTCTTCTGAACAGCAAAAACAGCCATGTCACGGACCTTGACATTTCTGCAACACCCAGATGGTGTCATATCCTGTTTGATCAGAACTAGAAGATCTTTGATATCCTAGTTTCAGTTTTGTAATTGTTGAGCTTACAAACACCAGCAGTTGGCATTGAATAATCAGTGTATAAATATAATTGAACCAAATTCCCAAATGTTTTTGCACTGCATGATGAAATAAAAGTAAATAGCAGTTAGAAGCAAATGAATTTCCATTTACATATATCTTCCCTTTCCAAACAATGACTTGCAGTTTCATAAACATCTATCATCAGAAAGAAAATGCAATCCAAGTGTTGAAAAAAACTCAAAATGTGACAAGAATCTGCATTTTACATCACAGCACTCTCTATCCTAAATTCCAGCACAGAATGATGTGAGCACATCCACTTATCAAAGGCAAAAATCTTATCTTGTTAAGACCAGCTTTTGGTCATATTTTAGCAGATTTCTTGGCAAGAACACCAGCATCAGTGAGAAGAGGCACCAGCTTACCCTCTTGGTGCTTTGCCATAACAGCTGCAATGACCAAAAACAAGATTGTCAATTTCTTTTAATGTCAGTAAGGCAGTAAATTTAACCTAACCTCCACACCCTAAACATGTACCTAAGCAGGTGACCCATGAGGATCCGAACCATGAACCTCAAGAGAAAAATAACTCATCTTGACTAACCAGACAAACCCAAATCCACCAAAAAGAAAGGGATTGTTGTAGGAAGAGATCTTACAGTCACAGCCACCAATGTGTTTGCCTCCAATGAACACATTTGGAACACTTGTCTGCCCAGTCCACCCAGCTAGTGCTTCCTGAACATCACCACCATCACCTTCACATTCACAAGGACAAATCAATTTCATAAGAAGCAAATCAATTTCCAGCTACTAATGATTTGCTGGGTTTTAGATTTTTTATACTTTCTCGATCCAATTCCATGACTTTGTAGGGCGCTCCGAGCTGCGTGAAGAGCTGCTTCACCCTCGCGCAATAGCCGCAGTAGGTTTTGCTACATCAATCAAACAAAATCAAATCAGCTGGTGAATATCGAAAGCCAAGTCCAAATTGGGATTATTGACCTGAAGACGGAGACGGAATTGGAAGAAACGAAGTCCTTGGCCTTGGCTAAAACCTTTTGGCTCTTCGCGCTCGAACCCATCACATTAATTCACAGACACGACTCTTTCCTTTCTCTGGAATTTCTTTGAGTTGAAATTGATTTTCTTGGAAAGCAAGACAAACGAAGAGGAGAGGAGAGAAGAGAAGAGAAGCCCTAAAACTCAGTCACCTCTCTTTGGTTCCGATTTTGCCCTCCAAATTTTGTGATTTTACCCTCCCCTGAAACGACAGGTCGCAATAGCGTAGATAGCACATCTCTATTCATTTGATGTGCGTAGAGTTTAATGGGTGAATTATGAAAATGTCATTTTAATGGGTTATACCTCTTTCTTTAAACTTCACACTCATTGTTAAAGATTGAATGAGCCGAGCCGCGGCCCTCCGCCAACACATCCGTCTTTCCGCCCCTCTGGCTGAGCACATCTCCTCCCCGATCCCTCCGATTTGAGCATTTCTCGATGACTTTGCACAATGACCAAATCAAGGACAACAAAGTTGGTCTATGGTGTAAAATGGGTCATAAACATCCGTTCATGCCCCAGAAATAAAAATGTAAATATTATTACTCTTGTTTTTGTGCATGACTATTTCATTTTGAATTCGTTTCACGTGAGATCAAATTCTATGCACAATGTTGAGCCCGTGTATTTAGAGTTCATTGCTAAAGTAGAGTTTCTCAAGTTTGACAACCAGGTTTTTTAGTGTGACTCGTCAAGTTTATTGTTAAGCTATTGTTCACAATAATGGTTGGTATGTATTGTTCGAGTAATTTTTCAGCCATTGTTAGATACTTCTTCCAATTTGGTTGGTTTTATTACTACTACTCATTGATGTGTATTTCGTCTAATTTGCAATTTTCAAGTCTTCTTTAACCACACACATTATGTCACGCGCGCATGTTTGTCCACCATTTATATCAGTTCTATACAGTGTTGTATAAATTAGGCAAGTCGGTCAGGCGTCGAAATCTACATCAACGTCCCGATTCTAGGTAGTCGTGGATGGCTGAATCGGTGGGCTGAACATGCGGACAAAATGTGCCCAAGTCGGGCCCAAACAACCTTGTAAAATCAAAAGGGTTACAAAATTTTGGAATTGATTAACAAACATGAGGTGTAATCAAATACAAACTACAAAGTAAAAAACAATTTTCAACCATTTGGAAAAAAAACTGAATGAATTATATTTATGCTAACTCATCTCATGATACATTATGTGATTATGAATTAGTTATTTTATACCAACAAATGGTGAATTCATATTTTTATCCATTCATTTAATTTCCTTACTTACAAATTATATTTACTCCTTATTTCCTCGTTCAATTTGCAAATTATTCATACAAATCATTTTATAAATCAAAGTTATGTATACCTGAATGAGTTCATCGATTTTAAAAATGGTTTCATGGATTTTTTGTGAAAATGGTTTCATCAATTTTTTTTGTGAAATGTAATTCATTAACCAAGTTTTATGGTTTCGTTAATCAAGTTTGATGATTTCGTTAGTCAAGTTTTATTAGTTTTATTATGAAATCGTGATTTCATTTTATTTTTATGTGATTTCAATATTTTGAATTGATAAACATAAAAACAACAACGAAATGCGACCGATACTTGTCTTCTGGATATGATCTCTATGAACATGAATTTTTAACTGCTAATTATAACCCAACACACCCAAAACGACACTCATAGAGTCACCAATACTAGAACTTTACTAATTGTCATAAACACAGAAAAATCTAATTAACAATGCTGAAAGCTCTTGTTTAGATCTCTATCATCAAAATTCACGTAAACACAAAATATTAAGTCATATACTTCAAAGAGCCCGTGTTTGAAAATTTCAATCTCGAAACAAACAAACCAAAACTTCAAGCTTTTAAAAAAATTGAAACAAAAATTTCGATCCCAAACAGAACCGTGAAACGATTGACACATCGTCTTGTAATCCACGACCCACCTGCAAGGCCTAATTCACGGCACGAGACCATTGACCGGCCGCTCCTCTCGGCAACCATGTCCTCAACCTCGGAAAAGAGTTTCGACCACTTGATCGGGTCGTAACTGGTGTGATAAGATGCATAAATCGACGGCGGCAGATTCAATGACATTTTCGCCATTTTAAAAAAATACTGTAGTCAATCTTGGATAGCGAAAACTGTCTTCTAAAATTCTTTAAATGCTATATGCTAATTAATGCTCTTGAAGACCGGGCCAACCGACCAAGATCACGTGTGTTTTGCGGGAAGAAAAATGTATGTTTGCATCTACTTTTTGTAATAAACGAAATTCACAATTATAAATTACAAAAACTAAATAGTGTACAATAATATTTTGTAACTAACCTTAGTTTTAAAATGAAATGGCATACCCTTGTCTCAAGGATGGTTTGCCTTAGATCTTGCTTCTCTAATTACTAAACTTGTGCATTACACAAAAGATTTTTATTAAGGAGAGCTCCATTGAGAAGCCAATTATATAATTTAGTTAGGTATGCTAAGTTGTACACCTAAAAATGGTCCGTAATTGCAAGGTTGAGTATAAGCTAGCGATGTGTGTATTGTAAGAACAACGAAGCACCGTCGATTTAAGTTTGATCCGATTTAGATTTGTTTGATGGACTTTTTAAGACGTGGGCCACATTAGTTCCGACACATGCCCATTACTGAGTTGGTCCCATCTTATAGTATCTGTCGGGAGGACCAAATTCATGGGCCTTGCCTTTACACTTGCCCCACACAATTGTTTCTACTCTACTTTCTTGTGCAAATTTATAGGTCATTTTCATCACCAATCATGAAACGCTACATATGCTTTAATCTTTTAATAAACAAGTTCAAGTTAAATTTCAAATTGCATACTAAGAATCAAGTTTAAATTTGTAAAATGAGTGTCGTGGGATTCATGATCGGCTCGTTCATAAAACAACTAAAGCAATTGTTTTAAGCCCGCTTAAAAATAGTTTTCAAATATAATAGATAAAAGCCTCAAAACAATTTAATCACTTTTGTTTTATGTCTCAGTAATCATTGAGTCAATCCTAGTAAGATTCTTATCATTTTACTTAAGGAAACCATAAGGAAACCATGATATAGCATATTACATCATAGAGATCTTATTATTTTGTGTACGATTTATATAAAGTCGGTTATTCCCTTGAGAAGAAAGACATCTTCATTGGAGTTTAATTTAATCACGTTCCACCACCCTAATTCGCCCAACTTAATTTTCTAATCTATCATACTTTCCTTTTTGGCCCTACTATGCATGTTTTGTGCCTAAAGTCCTAATATAAAATATCGAGGTCACGCTCCCGTTGTTAGAGTGCAATGTTTTAAGAGATGAGTATATGTGTCATCAATTAAAGAGTATTTTGAGATATTTGTTTATTTATCAACTAATTTGAGCTTTTAAGTTAAATTGCATTTTTGTACGATAACGCAGATTGAATACATTCGACTTGTTTTCTCCTCCTTTCAATGTGCACAACTATAAATTAAACAAATGATTGTCACATAATTCCTCACCCCATTATCTAATTTGCGCATAAAATAATATATATTTATTAATAAAAGTGAATATTTATTATGTAAAGATTAAAAGTAGTACACATCAATCATCTGTAGCTACAACTGTCCGGCTTGATGTCATGTTAGTTGCTATTTAATTAATAAAATTTGTTTTTACCTTAAAAAAAAGTAGCACACACCAACCAGCTTGAGCGTAGTTTAGTGGTTGACGCTGCTCGCTCTTTGACTTCAGATCAAGGTTTGAGGCTCATCACGGTATCTGGGTAGGGTGTGTTTAAAGGTAAAGTAGTTAGGAAAAGTGATGTAATATTAAAAAAAAATAGTACACAAGACATCATCGACGACATCAAACGATGAAATTGATATTTTAAGTATAGTTAGGCTAGAGTAAAAGGAATTATTCTCATGATAACTTTATTAATTCACACGTAACAAGTTTAAGTTAGACGTCCATGAGGTTTTATTATTTTTGTTAGCCATGTATAGTAAATTGAGAATGAGACTTTCCAACTTGTATAGTAAACCACTTTGTATAAAAGAGGATGTGAGAATGAAAGTAGTGTCGAAATAAGTATGAGTTGGCCCACAGATAAGTACGACATTTATTATCATATTGGTCTTAATGTTAATGGAACTAAATTGCGGTCAAGACTATGGTTCTTTATTTACTTTATAGTAGAATCAAAGTGGAGTAGCTTGTCTGCGCCTAATCATGACCAAATGAGATTATGAGAAACTGTGTGTGTAGCTGTAGCTTTCGATTTTAAAAGGGTGAGGTAGCTTACGGATAATTAATTGATTAGTTTGGTGTTTACTATTAATTGACTTGTATCTGATTGATTCATCTTCTTAATTACAAAAATAATCATATTTAGGTAATATATACTATACTCTTGCACAGCAGTAGAGTAGTAGAGCATATCTATAGTTTCAGTGCTCTTCAGCCAAATTCAACGCATAATCTTCACTCCCGCTTCTTCACTCGTGAGCAACACTTGCGGTAGCTTTCCTCCACTTGGTTATTTATAGGGACGGCAACGGATTGGGTTTGGGGCGGGTTTGACCAAACTCGCACCCGTATCCCAAGGATTTGAACGGGTACTCAATTTGGAAAAAACCGCTCAAAGTGAGTGGGTACCCGCCCGCTCAAGACCCATTGGATACGGGTTTTACCCGAACCCGAAAATTGACTTGAAAACTATCCTAAATGTAAATAAAAATTGAAAATGTCCAGAATTTATAATATATAATAATATATGTAATTATTTTATATATAATGTATAATATATAATTATATACATAATTGCTTTAATTGAAATTGTTTTAATGTTGTTTGTTAAAAAATAATTATATATAATATATAAAATAATTTATCTTTTTGTATGATACGAATATGGGTCGGATACGGAGTTGGTATAGGTTAAATCGCACCCGACCCGCACCCGGTCAAAAACTCGAGGGGTAAACTCGTACCCAATTATTTTTGGGTTTTAACCGTTCCGATCGGAGCGGGTTAATCGGGAAGACTAATCAGGGCATTCTCTCAAAAAATTTAAGAGGTCTCTCCATCC
>JAYMTP010001327.1:0-24757 GCA_036897365.1 Geranium brycei | reverse complement strand
CAAGTAGAAGTCTCCCAACCAACAATCATCCCAGAACCTGATCTGACTGCCATCTCCGAGCCTCCAACGAACACAACTAGGGCCGAAAATCCTAGGGAAGGCCTGAAGAGATGTCAACCCTAGAATAGCGCGCAAAGCCCTCGACCCCGTGTGACCTGAGAAAGGGAGAGAAGAGAGATCCCAGGCCAACCTGTCCCGCCCGTATCTCACGCATAGAATCCTTCTCCACAAGGGATTTGGTTATGTCGCGAAACTCCACCACCATTTCAACAGCAGAGCGTTGTTGACCTCCTCTAAGCGTCGGATACCCAAACCACCCTGCCTGGTCGGTCTACAAACTGTCGCCCAACTGACCTTCGCGAACCCACTACGACCGCCCAACTGACCTTCTAGGATCTATGTGCTTTCTTGATTTGATTAATTTTAGATTGTGTGCAATAATTTCGAAATTTTTTATAAATCAACACGTGGATAAGATCAGGTATAAGTTTTAAATTTGTTGGAACACTTAACTTTAGTTGCATTGCACATAAGATTTCATTTGTATAGTAAATGTGTGGGTATTCTATCTAGTTTGGTAAAGGACATCAGGTTGGTAAAGATTATGGAAATAAGAAAGAAACAAAATTCGCTAAGGTAAAGGACACGCAGATTCATGTGGTTTGCTTGATTGCCACGCCAACTCAGATCTGGAAAGAAGAAGGCATAAACGAATTAGGTTTTGGAAGTTCACAAAAACACGGACTCATGTGATTTTCACGCGGGCTCCATGTGATTTTTGTATAATAAGGGGACCGAGTTCTTGCCCTAGAGAGTCTCTCCGGAGCAATTTTTTAGAACTATACTTTTATGAGAGAGTTCAGTTTGTATGAGAGGGATTGTGTAGGAGAAAGGTTTCAAGGATTTTATATATTGTTCAAGACATGAAAATCTATGAAGAATAATTCATCAATTGGGTTTTATCTTTCTATCCTCTTCTTGCTTCTACGAATGAACATCAATATCTTATAAACATGTTTTCCTTTGATATGAGTAACTGAACATCTATTGATTTAGGGTATGGCATGAATTAGTAGTGTATGTATGTTTTAACCGGGTTTACATGCATATAGCCTCGCGTTAGGGAGTTTTCAATTAATTAAGCTTAATGCTTTATCTCCTTTCGAGTTTTGATAATTGTTCTACCTTATAAAGTTAAGGTTTACAGAATATAACATGTGAGTGGAACTAAAATTAATTGGAACTTGGGTTTGAATCTTAGTCGTAAAAGGTAGGGTTATCACAAGTGCAATACCCATAACCTCACCCTTGAAAGGTAGAGAAATTCACGAAGTTTAATCAATTAAATTCTTTTAGACCTAGGCTTAGTCAGGTCTTGGTAGTTTCAAAAGTCTCAGCCTTGATAGCGTCAAAAGCTGAATCATTTCAAAGTCAGTTACCAGGCTTGTAAAGCCTAGAGATTTGTAGAGATCCCAGCCTTGAATTGCTCTGTTCCGAGGATTACGTTGTGTTAGGAAATTAAGTACCTTAAGTTGGTATGGTTGTGAGGAGGTAGTAGCTTGCTCTTTGATGGGGAGATCACCCGAAGGTCCTGGATGCTCCATTAGTCCCTATGGAGAGTTGGGAGATCTTTTACGATGGCGACAACGACGGTAAACTAGAGGAACGGGGTTCCATTGTTGACACCTTTTTATTTTGAACTTTCTAAAAAGTGCCACCAACAGTTTGCTTAAATTCTCGAAGTAAAAAAGATGCTTTAATCAAGACTGACCCAACAAAAGAATGAGCACTCAAAGTATGCCCAAAAGCAGGCCCATGAACAATAAGGCTTAATCTTTACTTATCCATTATTACTTGTGATCGGTACACTGTCGATAGTGGTGAATAAACCACATTTAAAAATATACGTAGTGTTTTCGCCGTCAGCCGTGAATGTAGGCAAATTGCCGAAACATGTATATCTTTTGTTCTGGTGTGATTGTTCTTTATTTCTTTTAGTCACTTCTTGCTAGAGAATTGTTCCACGTTGTCATATATCCCAATAATGCTGTTGCAGTCGTCCCCACGACTCGAGTGGATATTAAATCAAAGTTGAGCGCATTGGCTGGTTCCACATGACCGATCCTGATTAATTTTATAGTTTGAAGTTTCAATACAACAAACCTATTGTATAAATATTTGATTCTATGAGAATGACGACGGTATGTCAAAATTCACGCATCATGGGCCATAGGCCCATAAATCCAAATCCCAATGGGCCATGGAGTTCGGCCCAAAAGTGTCGAGGATGGTTCAGGCCTGTGGTGGTGGTTATGGTATGGATCATGCTTCTCAAGTAGGCTGTGACGTCACTATCTGTAGCTGCTCCGATGGGGTTTTAGGGTTTAGTGTAGGGTTTAACGTACGGTCCAACAAGCGAAGCAAAGTTAAGCTAGGTTAAGCGAAGCTCTGTTCTCTCCATTTACTCGCTCCACAATATGGCCAAGAACTCTACAGAAACAGAGGAAACCCTCAGAATCGAAGAGGGAATCGAGGACGAAGACGATGAAGAAGAGCTCGACGGTGGCTGGGAGGACTGGGACGAAGGCGATGACGGCGGCGCCGACTCTGATTTCCGGTGCCTGTTCTGCGATTCGCATTACCCTTCGTGTGGTTCGCTCTTCGAACACTGCATTTTGGTTCATCACTTCGATTTCAATGGCATAAGGAAGGCGTTTGGTTTGGATTTCTATGCTTCCTTCAAGCTCATCAACTATGTTCGCTCGCAGGTCAGTCCCACAAGGCCTTTTGACTTGTTATTTTACTCTTAAATCGTCTCCTGTGATTACAATGCAATTTTACTTTCCCAAAAGTTGTAAATGTGATGGTGAAAGAAACTCTGAAATGCTATAATTCATGCAAATGTACTGTAATGAGCTGTGATGCCGGCTTAAGTTTTTATATAGCAGAGCAGTTGAGGATGTATCCATTATTTACCTTTTGCCTTTAAATGCTGCCGGGTCAATCTCAAATGATGTATTTAGTTCAACAATGGCCAAAACTACTTTCAGTTTAAATTAAAATGCTGGCTTGGGAAATGAATTCTTTGTTCTTTGACGGAACATGGAACACTGGTTGTGTCATGTAAATCGTTTCCCTGCATCTTGTAACTGTTTTGAGGATCCAAGTTTTAAACTTTAATTATTATGAAATATTTAATGGGCAGTGATTTTCTCATCATCTGCTGTATCCTGTACTAGGTTGCAGAACATAGATGCTGGAGCTGTGGGCTTGCATGTAAATCTTCCCAGGATCTACAAAACCATTTGCATGAAATAGTTAATTTCGAGGACACTAAGCTTATTTGGGACGATGATAAATACCTTAAACCTTTTATGCAAGACGATTCGCTCTTGTACAGTTTTGGTGAAGATGAAGAAGTTGAAGATGACTTGGTTGTATCGGTTGACAAAGAGGAAATTTTGAGGGATTTGAAGAACTTTGAAGAGATGAGCATTGATACAGAGGACATGCCTGAAAAAAATGTTGTTTCTTCAAATGGCCATTTGAACATTGCATCTTCTTCAAAAGTTTCTTTGTTAAATCGTACTGCAAAGGATATCAAGGATGTTAACGAGAACTATTTTGGGGCCTATAGTTCATTCGGAATCCATAGAGAGATGATAAGTGATAAGGTGTGATGATTCTCTTTTTATGGTGAATGTTTTGTTTAATTTCACTATATAAAAAATTTCCCAGAGAATCTCATATTTTCTTGTTACGTAGGTGAGGATGGATGCTTACAGGCAGGCTATCTTGAAAAATCCTTCTCTCTTAAAGGGTGCAGTTGTGATGGATGTTGGTTGTGGAACAGGTGTACTAAGGTGAGACGGTAAATTTGGATCCATAAGAACAATACCTTCTACTGTTTCTGTTCATTATGTACTCATATGAACCGTTGGTTTTCTATAAGGCAATTTCCTTTGAAAACTGGGTTCATGAATAACATTGAATCCAACTATGCTTTGGACTTGTGTCCATATCAAATATCATGGTATTCAAAATTATAAATGCATGTAGGTTTGACATCAGTTCCTAATTAAATCTCTTGGATCAATATCCTGAAAATTTATCTATTGGATGACTTCTATCTGTTAAACACGTCAGAGGGATCCTATAAATAAGTTTCCTGCTGTAGAAGAGACGTGACTTCAAATTTCTATTTTCAAGCATCATATATTGGTTTATCCCTCTTCAACATGACATATGATTGCTTTCAGGTTCACATATTTCTCACTGAACCAAATAAAGAACTGTGGTCTGGTCATAGATACGGTTTCAAGTTGCGTCATCTTGTTATTATGTTTTTGCTCATGTTACATACTCACAACATTCGTATTTGTTATGTTAAATTCACTTACCTTATATTGATCTTCTTGTAAGTTCTATATAAGGATCCAGGGGTGGATTTTGTCCATCAAGTTAATGGGTGCACTAATAATTTATTAACAGAAAGTTTCATAATCATAAAAAAAAATTGAATGGGTGCACCGTGCACCCTTAACTTTTTATGTCATAATTGCTGAAAACCAAAACTTCTTTTTTGTAATATAAAAAAAATGAATAGGTGCACTTGCACTTGCCACCATCTCTCAGCTGTCTGTTTTAAATATATAACGTTTACTGTGGTATAATGGTTATGGAAATCTCATTTTCTTTGTATTTAGTCTTTTTGCCGCCCAAGCAGGAGCCTCAAGGGTGGTTGCAATTGAAGCTAGCGAAAAGATGGCAAAAGTAGCAACTGAGGTATCCATTCATTGTTTGGGGTGTCAAAATCACCCTATATTTTCATTGTTGGCTCTTTTTCCCTCATTTATTTTGCTTGGCTAATTGTAGATTGCAAAGAATAATAGACTTTTGCGCAAAAATCCAAGCGAAGGTGATACCAGTGTCAATGGAGTAATTGAAGTTGTTCAAAGCATGGTTGAAGAGGTTGAGAAATCTATTCATATTCAACCTCAGAGTGTTGATGTGTTGGTGAGCGAATGGATGGGATATTGCCTACTGTATGAGACAATGCTCAACTCAGTGCTCTTTGCACGTGATAAATGGTTGAAACCTGGAGGTGCCATCCTCCCGGACACAGCAACTATTGTGAGTTCTTTTACCTTAGTCACATGCTTGTCTAAATCTGGATAGGGTTCTTACTTGCTTCTCTGGTTCTTCAGTGCGCTCCTATAAAACCATTGTTTTCTAGTTTGTTGCAGGTTTTGGTAGAGGGGGCACTAGTCTTCCATTTTGGGAAGATGTTTATGGTTTTGATATGTCTTGCATTGGCAAAGAGCTCTTTGAAGATGCTGCAAAGAATCCTATTGTTGATGTTGTGGAAGATCGTGATATAGTGACCAATTCTGCAGTTCTCCAGGTTAGTGTCTGGACTAATTTCTGAAATAAAATACCGACTACACTTAAATTGTGGTTAGTTGTGAACCCTCCCTATTGCATCAAGGGAATGCCATCTTCAACTGAAACATCATATCTATATATTTTCTCTTCTCCACCGATCTCTCCACCTGCTCTTTGGCGCCTCACTAAGATGATGCATCTGTTCAAATGGAAGTAAATTTCTAGGATATACTGCATTTTTGTGTGATTGGTTTAGTCAATTGTTTATGTGTTCCTTCCCTGCCAAACTAGAATTATAGGTTCTATTAAGTTCAAAGCATCATTGCTTAATCTTAATGAGTGATCGAGCTTGTATGTAGAACAATGAATTGGTATTGACTTCATAGCAATAGTATCACGTTATAACAGTGATATTATGGCTGATAAAAAAAACAGTCATATTATGAATTTAATTTACATGAAGGTGTAATTAAATGCTTCTACTTGAGGGGTTTTATAAAATTTACAAATCTTGAAACTATTTCCAAGTTATACAACTTATACTTGCATTTACATGTAGATGTAATTAAATGCTTCTACGCGAGGGATTTTATAAAATTACAACCCGTGAAACTATTTCCATTTGAAAGTGCGGGTCTCTTGGATGGTCACTAGACCCATATAAACCTTCATATGGTGTTTGTCAACATACTGCTGTATACTTGGATTCTGTAGCATTTAAAAATCCTGTGACTAATGCTCTCGTAGAAACTATTGATAATCTGAGAAATCCTTATATATAGTTCTATGCTTGAATTTCACGTTTTTTACAAATGTGACATGTAAGTTGATCACGATCTATTTCTTTTCCTTGTTCCAGGTATTTGACCTGTTGACAATGAAGCCGGATGAAGTGGATTTCACTGCCAGCGTTGAACTGGAACCGAGTGTGGAATCTAAAACAACCTGGTGCCATGGTGTTGTCTTGTGGTTTGACACTGGTTTTACAAGCAGGTTCTGCAAAGAAATGCCAGCTGTTTTGTCGACATCCCCATTCACCCAGAGGACGCACTGGTCGCAAACAATATTCACCTTCCGGGAGCCAATTGCAATTGCATCCAAACACCCCGAGGCTGATAGATCAGCAGCAGTTGGAACCGAGACATGTCCTGCAACAAGGGTTGAACTGCGCATCAGCATCGCTCGCGCTGCAGAATATCGCAGCATTGACATATCAATAGAAACTAGTGGAGTTGGCCAGGATGGTCAGAAGCGGAACTGGCCTGTTCAAATATTTAATCTGGAATGAGTCATCATCTAAGGTTTTGGGATGTTTTTTGTTGATCAACTTGAGATGGCAGTGTAATTTTATGGATATTGTGTGTGCTGTGACTGTATACTCCAGTCTTCAATTCAATTGGTGTACCATTTACTCAATCTGTTACACCAAGTTGCCTTGAAATAATTCTTTTACAGCAATATGCCAACAAGTCAACAACACTTTGAATTTTGTACTGACAGCATATATTGATAGTATAGGAATAGGACTGCCTTAAGTCGGGACTTGAATCTGACCATCAGATCAATATTACATATGCACTTCATATATGCAATATCATTGTAGCGAAAGACATTCATGAATGTTCTAATTGTGATGAACATGGACATTTTGCGTCTAAATGTAAGAAAGCGAAAGAAGAGGGCTCATTATGCTGAGAATCACAATGATGATGAACCCACATTGTTGATGGTTGAAATATGCGAGGTTGTTGAAGAAAATAGAGTGTCAGACTTATGTTCACAAGCTCTACCAATAAACATAACAAAATTAAGAGTCATTGTTAGTTTATAATCTTGTTATTATTGTTTTATAATGAATTAAATAATTAAGAGAGCGAGTTAGTGAATTGTGAAGTGGGTAGTATTGAGTAGTGATGAGTCAAGGTATAGATCAATCAGTCACAATTTAAGCAAAAACAGATAAAAATCGTTTCAACGAAGAGTAAAGAGGAGACGAACACGAAGATGGGCAAGTTGCGGTGGTTGACGAAACTCGATGATGGCGGGAGATGAGCCTGGTTAGGGTTGAAGGAACGAGTCGCTATTCCTCGACTGATCTATCTACGAACTCGCGATCGATTGCTGGACCAGCAAGAATAGTGAAGATGGTAAAATCGTCTGTCACACACATAGCTCGTCTCTGTAGGGAGAGGGTCAATTTCGTCATTCCGCACGAGATGGCGACCCACACGATTTCGTCATTTTGCGCTAGTAAATCCCGTCATTTCAGAAAAATCATAGTGACACATTCATCATTTTGCGAGACTTCGTCGTTCCACGCGCACCAATCTCGTCATTTCGGGCTGTCATTTCAAGAAAATCACAGGGAAAACTTCCTCATTTCGCGCAATTTTGGCGAAATTTAATCTTAATTTTTTGTCAGCTCACTCACTCTATATTAAGTTTTTAAAAAAAACGGTTCAGATTCTTTTGTTGACGATTTGGCGGTTTAGAATTTGAAGAACCCGGTGATATAACTTTTTCACGTGGGATTCATACAACTTTTCTCTCCCATGCTTCATGTATATGTGAGACTTATTTTCCTTTCACGCTCGTGTACGCATGAGCCTCTACTTCAACACTACTAGCGTTAATTGTTTGTCAATTCATCTAGTTATTTATGAATGTTGGAATTTCTGGGTTAAGTATTTAGGTTTCGTATGTTGAGATTCCATATTTGCTTCTATTTTTTTGGATATGATTTGATTTGCTATTGGTAATAATTATGGGTTTCAACATTTGGTTCTGATTTTCACATATGATTTATTTGTTATCGTGCAAGTTAGTTCATAATGATGATGAGTTTTATATTTTTTCACTATTGAAGATGAGAGTTAATTGTTTGTCAACTCAATTTCTCTCCCGTAAACAAACCCTCATTTCTCCTTCTCGTTCTAGTTTTGAATAAAATGAATTCAGATTTTTCTGAGGACGATCTGGTGGCTCAGACACCAAACCCGTTGGTTGCACCTATGCATTTTCCGGTGAATGCATTTCTTGAGGAAAAAGAAGACGATGCAAGGCTAACGTCTATGGAGGTGGTTGGGGAGGAGGAGACTTCCGTTGACATGGGTGCTACTGCTTCGGTTCCGGGGATTCCTTTCATCAGCTGGAAGTAATGGCATAAGTAGATCTCTCATTGAATCACTATTTTGGAAAATGAATGGAAATTTTGTATGGTTTGTGTTATGTAGATTTTTATGAATGTCCTTAAAAGTTTATCATGCAATCTACAATTCAAAAATTCATTTATTATGTTAAATTTTGTCATCCGCTCCTTTTTTGGGAAGTTGTTATGAACTTTCTAGTGTGAGATATTGTTTTCAACCTTGAAACGAGAGAATTGCAAGAGTTTTACAAGAGGCTTACAAATTTGGATGCTCAGAAGATGTGATTCTTCGGTACTTTATAGTTTATACTCAAGTTATGTTTTATTGGACAATTAGGAATTCACTAAGTGGATGGCCAAGATTAAATTTCTAGAAGGTTTCATCCAAATATCTTATATTTTTCTTTGGAGCCTTTTAGACTTTGATTGTCCACCACTTTTTCGAGTTTTTCACCAAAACCTACAGTTTTGAGTCATTTGGCTCAATTAGGTCATTTAGCTCAATTAGGCCACACTATTAAATTGGATCGGTTCGTCCAGGTTGCCTCCATAACCATAGATATACCCAATACCATCTGAATCCATCTCATTAGCATTGTCTTTGGTCGAGGAATAGAAAATCTGACAAATAGTGATCTTATGGTCCTTGTAAGGAAACAACAGCCTCAAGTGGCAACTGCTTTGGAGAACCGCCCACAACAAGGTTTGGACATGTGGCAACTGCCGTGGGACCATGGTTGTCATTCTTAAACTCAACATAGAGAGTGTCTTGTCTTTTTCATAAAAAGTTATATCATGTACATGTTAAAATAACTGTGGGGAAATTCCTGATCACTGCCCTCTATTATGCAACTTTTGCATGTCACTACACTCTACTTTTTTTTTTCTGTTGTACGTCACCATTGTATGGTTTCATTTAGTTGCACCGTCTATCACAGAGTTAAGTTTGATGTAAAATGTCCATAATACCCTATATTTTTTAATTTTTGATTTTTTTAATATAGGGGTATTATGGACATTTTACATCAAACTTAACTCTGTGATGGTCGGTGCAACTAAATGAAACTATACAGTGGTGACGTGCAACAGAAAAAAGTAGAGGGTAGTGATATGCAAAAATTGCATAGTAGAGAGTAGTGATCATCAATTTCCTTTAAGTATGTTCTTGCTTTTACCTTTCAATTAAACTCAGGGTGGAATAGACCATGTTGGTTTGTCCGGTGAAGATCTTCATGTTCTTAACCTTACACAACAAAGTTCTAGGTGGAATGTGTATGTATCTTGAAGAAAGTACTTATCCACGGTTTAATATTTTAGCCAATACGTTTAAGCTAGGAGAATAATCCAAACCTGGTACATTTGAGTATGACCGTGTGGTTTTGTGCTCAAAAGTGTTTTTACACACTTTAAAAGATAGAATTACAATAGCTTTGAAATGGTGCTCAAAAGTGTTATCTTCGACTTTGGTGTAGGGTTGTTCAAATTTTACTCGATGACCCGCCTAACTGGAAACCCTTTCGGGCCCAGTCACCAAGTAAGGGCCAACCACGAGTAACGGGCTGGGTGACGATTTTCGAAAGCCCAAACCAGAGGTCAACGGGCCAGGTCACGGTTTTCGAGACCAAAACCCGGAGCCCAACCCAAACCATCAGGTCCCCTCTACCCATCGAAGCCCAACCCAACCCCATTACTTGTTAATTGGCTCTCTTCCATTCTCCAACCAAGGCCTTTCATCATTCATTTTCCCCTCTCTTATATCCTGTTCCTCACCATTCCATATGCAAAGTAATTATATTTTGGGATTTTCATATTCTCTTCATGATTCTCTATATATTGGTATTTTTGGTATTTCATCGAAGCAGTTAGAGTTTTAGATCTCAATTCCAATGAAAGACTTGAGATCTAAATATGTGTTTTTTCTTAGATCATCTCCAATCTATGTGCTAATTTTAGCATAAACTTTATGTTGTATGACATAATTTTAGCATCCATATAATATTTAATTCCAACACATAGGCTATATACTATTTGTTATATGTCATTTTAATATTTTAATAATAAAACAAAACATTATATATTATTTTATTGTATCATTATGATATTGATAAATTAATAATAAAATAAATTTTTTACATATATTACATTTTCATGCCAAATATATTATGGAAATATAACAAAAGAGTATTGAAAATGACATGTGCTTGAAGTTGATATGACAAAGAATGCAATCCATATAGCCTTGTCCAGAATTATTAGTTTATTTTGCTGCATTCTTTTTTGTTTTTCTTCAATAATTTATATTTCATTTTGGTTAGCCTTTCTCCTATCACTCTATATTTCTTTTTGGATTAGTTTTTCTCATGGAATTGTTAGTTTATTTTTATGCAGTTTTCTGTTTCTTTCTCATGTCTATTTCTTTTTAGATTACCTTTTCTCATCCATCATTGTAGTCTCTGGTTATAAATGTGGTGAAAATATTGTTTTAGTTGGGTACGATGGAGTTTAAATCTATAGTTTTTGAGCCATCCTAATGGCAAAGCTATTGCAAATAAAATATCTATGAAGGTTTCATTTACTCATGTTACCAACCTAAATTCATCTTAGATAGTTTATTTGTTTTCATAATCATAGTTGTGGGTTGCCACTTCAAAAAACTGGATTTCATATGTACTGTAATTTTATGAAATTTGGACATTTATTCAGACAGTAAATTACCTGAATTTAGGATTAAAATAATTCAGGTAAAGTGACGAGGTTAAAATTTCAAAAATGCATTAATTTTCGCCACTGCCCACTCCTTCCCTCATCTTCAAGGCAGCAAGTGTTGTTATGATGTTTTGGCGTATGGTTGTGCCAAGTACATGATACGAACCACTTCTATAGAGGCGTCAAGGCTTGGGAATTACTGTCGCTGTTCCATCAGATGGTCGACGACATATGATGTAGGGCGTGGACAATACAACGAGTGATTATGCCATCATTGTGGCTTCTCACTACGAAGATGTGTTTCTGGCTATCGGGAAGACGATGAGCATGTGGGTTGTGGTCAATTTACATACGGATTCAGAACCTTTCATCTCGTTTCCAAAAACATGATCTTGCGAGCTTGCAATACGGAGATTACTCAAAGGTTTTGAGTTTGAGGAGAGAAGAGAAAAAGACATTGACATCAAAACTTTTAGGGGAAATGACAGTCACGGTAAACCCTACACTTTTTTGCATAAAACTATAGATCTCTGTTAATTATGAAATGACTAAAATGACCCTCCAAATTCTTCAAATTGTTAAAGAGCTAAAGGGTATTTTCTTCGTCGCATTATTTTATCCTTATCGCTTAAGATGGATGGATTATTCCTTTATAAGAGGGGAAAGTTATGAAGGAAATAATTTTTTCCGAATGTGTTTCTTTCTTCCTTGTTAGAAAAATAATAAATGACAAATTAAGATACCTGAGCTGAGAAAATAGTGATTTTCGGCTTTGACAAGAAGGTGATCGGAGAAATAGAGAAGAGACCAAATGACGAGTTTTCAAATCTTGAAGAATTTGGAAGGTTATTTTGGTTCTTTCATAATTAATAAAAAAAATAAAACTAACGGAGATTTAATGACGTGCTATGAAAATAATGTTAGCAGTGATCTTATGAAGAAAAAAAAGAAGTTAATCGTGGTTTTATGTAAAAAGTGCAAACCTTGACTTTACACAATTTTCCCAAACTTTTATTAAAATTAACGTATTTGTAGCAAAATAAAATTTTTGAGAATTTTATTGATATGTTTTCTTTTGCATAACGTTTAGTGTTCAGATTAGAATTACATAAGATTAGTGTTCAGATTAGAAGTACATAAGATTTTGGAGGGTTGAACCAAAATTGTGTAATAGGTTCTAAGAAAGCGCAGGCCATCATCAGTTCCTCAAATCGATTCTAAAAGAATATCGTTTGTCATGGCAAAGGAAATTGAATACTCAAATTACTTGCGAAAGAATGAGAATCAGTAAAATAATTAACACTAATTCAGGAACACGTAGATTCAAATCTAAGACTAATTAACAATGAAATAATGTAATTCATTTAGGCTTCAAAGATCTGCTTCTATATAATTTAAAGTCAACAAGAATCATGTTCTGGTTCCATAGCTTCCAGTCTAGTCATAGAACAAAATAAGAATAGCTGCTCAGCTCAAACTACACTCAGACAAAATTGATACAAGAGAGATGTGATCAAGCTCAAGCTCCAGCTCCATTACTCAAGTTAAGGGTCATCTTAATGTTCATAGCTGCTAACTCGGCCGCCAAATATCTGAAGACATAAGGCATGGCAACAGTCTCCATCCCTTTACTTGTTTTGCAAGCAAGGCAAATCACCTTCTTGGGAGCCCGGGCCGGTGGGAGCCCCCCTATCTCCCTACTTGCTCGCTTCTGTGGTTGGATGTATGATGTCGTCAGGATGCTACCGCAAAGGGAGCACACGTCAGCTATGTGATGGTCAGAACATGTATGCAGCCTATCATGCAACAAATAAGCTGCCCCGTGAGCCAGCATCGAATCTCGTTCCATTTCTCCAAACCGGATACCCCCACCACGCTTTCTTCCTTTTATAGGCTGTCGTGTCACTTGGTCTACAATTCCAGTTGATCGCACCTATACGTATAGTATAATGACCAACACAAACACCATAATTAAACTTCAATATACACATCGTTCGTTAAACAAGGAAAAACAGTAATTAGAGCTTGCCTGAAATTTGTCTGAGACCATGTGTCTGAGTCTCTGATAATAAACAGGGCCGATGAAAATTTCACATGTCAATTCAGTTCCATAATACCCACTATATAATACCTCAACACCGTGATAATTAAATCCTTGCTCTTTCAACATTGCGCCAACTTCATCAACAAGAGAGTCAAAATCAGAATCACTATCCCCATTCTTTTTTTTGGTGGAACTAGAGAATGGGGTTGCATCCACAAATTTCCCACTTAAGCTACCTTGCTGTAACAAGTAATGATTAAGCATCAGTATATAGTTTTCTCCTTTAAAATTACTTTCTGCCTATGAATACAGATCCGTACATCTCATTTGCCTGTTGGGAACTCACAACTCAGTTGCAGGAAAAACAACAATTAAGCCATTTCTAAACAAAGTTCATATTGGTTACATGAATCCACAAGCAAAATTAATTGGAAATTTTGGGTTGTGTTTCCCCCATGTTATCCAGTGGCTCAACATACATATTAGTGCAATCGAATGGATCTTAATCACAATATGAAATACAAATGCTTGTCATTACACATACTGCTGTTAATGTAAATGTTTAAACCATGAACACCTAGCTATTGATTATTGCAACACTAATGCAAATGCTTGCAATGACACATGGCACCAGCCATTAGTATAGAACTAGATTTTTAAACCAAAAGAAAAATAGTTACAACTGCAAGTTCTTTCATAACACATTCTACTCAATCTTATGTTTCAACAACTGCAAGATCATTTAAATTAACTAATAATCATAACCTATCAAGTATCAACAAATACATTACTAGATAATGTTACCTATGAAATAGTATTCACTACGTACTATTTATAAATCTATTAAGACATTCCTAATTTCTGTTACTTGGAGTGAAACCATGAATATATAGATATTTTCTTGTTTTAATACAGATGACAATATATCATTAGATAATTTGTCAGTAATGGTACCTTGGCAGCAAGGGATTCCAAAAGCATTGCAATTGTCATCCTTGAAGGAAAGGCGTGGGGATTGATTATAAGGTCTGGACGCATACCCGTTACTCCAGAAAAAGGCATATCAATATCTGGAAATAGCTGAGAGCAAACACCTTTCTGACCATGTCTACTGCTAAATTTATCGCCGATGACAGGGTATCTAGGATGCCGAAAACGTATATTTACCTAGTCAAAATAAATAAAAACATGAAGATACCACGACAAGACGGATATATAACTATAACAAAGTAATAACCCGTGATACCTATTCCGTGTTCAAAGAGATCATAGAAACCAATTTAAAATTCAACAAACATATCATTAGGTCCAATGATTGTGGACGAGATTAATGGAACTACTACACAAGGAAATGAAACAGATGAGCATCAGTATCAAGGCCTTACAAGTAAATATCATAGACATCAGTGTAGAATATGATAATATAATCCATTCAAACATACATGTTAATTTTTTTTAAACGATAGTTAAAAAGTGTTAAAGCCCAACCCACCTAAAAGCTCAAGTGGTCAATTAATCCACTCTTCAGATGAGGGACTTCAACAAAAAGATAGAGGCCACCACTTCAAAATAACACTTTACCAAATGGTGCACCTAAAACTTTTGAATTGAAGTGATATTTGACAGTGTTAATTAATAAACGAAAAGAAAAGGGCCAACTAGCATGGTGTTAATTACCATAAGTTTGAAGAAAGTTCACTGGACCTAATATGGAAAGTTTATTAGGTGAATGTTCATGATACCTGTCGAAAGTTAAAATAGAAAACTAAATAAAAACGCCCAAAATGTCATCTACGTGGATATGGTTCATATGACCTAACATCATCTTACCTTTTGACTATGCTCTTTCCTGGTACTTTCATGTACATGCTTCTTTTTTACATCAATAGATACAGCATCAACGTAAGCAGGATCTGAACCTTTCCTCTTGTTAAATTTGGTCTCAGTTGTTACTGTATTGTAAATGCTGCAATAGGGTTCATTAGGATTTATAACCTGAAAGCCAGATATTACAGAGTAGTGAAGATCTATACAAACCAGGTAAATAATATGATTAGTAAAATGAACAAAAGGTAAAAAAAAAAGTCTACCTGACCAACATATGGAAGTCCATCTGAATCGATAAGGGGATGCTTCTTACTTGTGAGTGCAAAATATTTTTGGACATCATCCGACTTGCGGCCTTGATCAGTTAAGTCAATAGTTTCAGTCTGCCAGAAGGTTGTAATTAATCCACTCATATTCAGATAGAATAAATCAATAAAATCATCACATATAAACATCAAGAGCTTATTTCAATTACAAGGTCATAGTTTTAAATATATATATATGACGATTGACTGTCTGTACAGTCGATTTATTTACTAGCTCCATAAAGCCCAAATTGTTTAATAAATACCAGTTGAACCAAAGGAAAAAAGGGGAGGAAGAGATTGAAAAGAACATAGAGAATTAAATAAAGGATATTTTTGCAACTATAGTGGAACGCCCTCAGGTTTGACACTTCTGTTTACTAAAGAGAATTCAAATTCTATAGGCACTTGTAGCAAATATGAAGAAAACATGTTTCTTATTTTAGTCTGGGTTTTGCTACATCTTAACGTGCATTGCGGTGAACAAATGTACTGAGTTAATAACCCATAATGTTTTTTGCAAACAGTACTAGTGACATCATCTAACTAATGTACATAGATGTTTCCATGAAAAGTTGATTTTTAACTATCAAGTTCAAACCTGGTATATTTCTCCACGAAACATTCCACGTTCGACTGACGACTTATTCAGAATCATGGCATCCTCCATATCATACCTGGATAAACGAAAAGCAATCAACTTCGAGAATTTGTAAAATGATAAAAGCATTTAGCAGTCTAAAAAACATACCCCGTGTATGACAGCACGGCAACCATAGCATTTGTCCCGGTAGGAAATTCGTCAATGCAGTATTTTGTGTATGTTTTGGTGCGAACAATGGGAGTTTGAGGGGTCTGCACAAGAACATTATTGTCATATCAGCTGAAAAGATTTTCAAGTAAAACATGTGATATGTGAAAAAGAGTTCAATAATGTAGTGCATGGTGTTAATTTAGACACTGAAATTGTCAGTGATGATACCAAATGACCTGTCCTCATACAAAAAATGAATGTACAGTTCATTAACAATTACGTTTGTGTGTGTATACCAAAAATGTTTTGAAAGCATGAAGGAGCAGAGTATTTTATGAACCAACCAGAAGGTGATACAACTTCTGATCTGCACGACAGCTGATTGATTGTAAAGAGAAAGCCATTGTTTGTTTTGCCATCTGAAACGCAAAAACTAAGGTTAAAAGACAAACAAAACGTAAGCCCCATATAAAATGGAAACTCTTTTAGCCATCAAAAAAGGGGGAGTGGTGGGGAAAGGTGGAGAATTACCTGGCATTGGTACATATTACGTGGACTCTGATTATGATCCGACCATGGTGTAAGATTGGCAACAACACTAAGCATATTAGTAGGGTCAATTTCTTCATGAGTAGCAGGAAAAGAATCCTGTCTTCCTCCATCTCCACCATCTGAACATCTTATTTCCATAAAGACCTAACATGATGGATACAAATAATAAAATCAGTTAACTCAAAGTAACATTCTACAGAAGTATGTCTAAAGAACTCAATATTCACCTGTTCAAACGGCCCGATAAGTTCAACATCTTGACTGTCCTCAGAAGGGATAGAAATATTTCTAACTGGTCGAACAAATCTAGAAGGAGATGTGAATAAATATAGACCAGGATATGCTCCACCTCTGCTTAAAGGAACATAACCCACTTCCAGATCATCAGGAATCTGCGACAGAATATTGGCAGCAACACAATGAAATTTTGGGTAAACAAAAGAAAAACAAAGAAAGTATAAATAAGAAACAGACCACTGAAGAAGCTGAAACTTTTAATCTCCGCAAATGGGCAACAACTTTATCAACTTGACTTGTTGGTATAGAGCCTACAACACGACCATCAAGAAGAACCGAAAGAACTTCAGGAGGACCTGCTTGAACAAGCTTTGGCAGAGATGGTGACATTCCAACAGCAACAAGAACACTGTTAATTTCTGTCCTTATTCTGAAAAAATCTCTAATACTTCCTTTGGAATCAAAATATGATGTGATACCTGAAATAAAAGTAGCAATGTTAGAAAATTGGATCTCAAATACATCACAAAATGCTGAAAAATGGCAACATTAGACTTATTTATATATAGTGAAGAATCATCGGGGAACCCAATTTTGTTTGTGTATGGTAAATGCTAACTAACCACATACAAAAATAACAAGAAAACAATTTTCCAACCAACAATAGGATCAGTCGCATGAATCTTTTACGTAACTTCTTGGTTTTGTACTAATTATCCTTCTCGACTCTATCCTAACTATTGCCATATCATGCTCTAACCCATGTTTTATTACGTCCTATCTTAACACTTTTTCCAAGTAAACTTTAACTACCCCAACTCCTTTTGTCACTTCTAACTTTCATATCAACGGAAGCTACAATTAACTCTCAATCATGTAATAATTGCAAAATGTGTCTGAAGTGAAATAATTTATTAGTTTTGATATGAAGATTTGCCAGTACAATCTAATTAGACACAATATCCACCCGAAAGCAAGCCTAATTATCAAAATCTATCCCCATATACAGCAAAATCAACTGTTCCGTGAAGGGAAACTATCACACAGATACACATTTGCTGAAAAATCCGCACAAAACATTTGCTCCAGAAGTAAAAACTTACTACAGGAACGTGTCAAATGGTTCAGCAACCCACATGGCTCCCCATCAGGTGTATGCACAGGACAAAGAAAGCCCCACGATCTGTAAATTGAGAACCAACACATATTCAATATTTTGGAATCAACTAGTACATGAAATAGCAGTACCCTTTTATCAAATTGAGTGATACATACTCAGGTAACAGCTTCCGCACACTTGTTGTACGAAGTCCTGCAAAGGAAGCTCCTCGATGAACAGCTCGAAAATGAGAAATAAAGCGCAGGAAATTGAGCCTCTCTGCTTGAACTGTGTAGCCAGCCCTCTAAAAGACAAAGTAGTATCCATAAACAAAAGGCTAACTATAAACATTAAACTTAAACAAATTTAGAATAAAATGAAAATCTAGCTATTACATAACTGTTTACTAATTGCTATCACACAGAAGCAAGTCTTAATTCCAAAATCCTACCACCTAGAACGAAGTCTTAAAGCTAAAATATACTATATAACAATGGGCGATATGAACACTATTATATTACAATATATTACAACTCTACAGACACCAAAGCTAAACGAAATTATAATTCTTCAGAGACAAATAAGTTTAGATATAAATGAATTGATATTTATGTGAGTGGATGTGTACTCCGTATTGCAATTCAAGACTTTCTATTGTCTGAGTGAAATAAAAATACAAATGAATGTAAGATTTTAGCACTACTAGCATCACCTAAAAGGAAACATAAACCATTGAGGATCTGTTCCGCTAATGTGATGATTAAGGCACTGAGACCAATGCATTTCTAATTATGCTTCAACTCTTGCTAAAAATGCACGAGTGGTTGATAACAATTAAAGATTCTAATTCAAAAAAATGAACCTGGGAAGCAGTAAGACCATACCTGCTGTAAATCTATACCAGTTTGTGTAGCCAGTCTTCCCGTTTTAATAAGATTCTCAATCGCCAAACCAATTTGCTTTGCAGGATTCTTTTCCATAACCTTCTTGACCTCAACATCTGCATCTCAAGAACACGAGCGGAAATGTCAGTCCCAGAGAGAGAAAAATATGTGTGATTGTGTGTGTTATAACATACAGTTACAGAAATCAAATTGTTTGTTTGTTTTTTTCAGCTCTTCTTGTATCAGTTTCTTCCCCTTGTTTAGCCATTCTTCCATCTTCTCCTACAATCCACAACAAACAATACATAAGTACAATTAAAGAGTTGGCCTTGTAGAACGGCGTACTAAAGATCTTAATGTATGTGGCCCTAATTCCATGGAACAAGATGCAACATGCAACATGTGAAGCATAACTACATGGAAATAGAACAAATGAATCTATCTCAACCGGTGAATTTATTAGGTACAAGTTCTAACACATCTGTGAAGCATAACTACACATCAATTTACCATTTCTTCCCATTAAATGGAACCTTGTCTCACAGAAGTTTCCACACAGAAATAGAAGATTTACTTCCAAATTATTGGCCATACATAATACATGTTTATAAATGTCAATGTCCTAATATAATATGACCAGAAAACTACACAAGTACTATTCTTGAGCAGCCAAGGAAGTCTCAGCATATCTTAGGAGTAATAAAGATTCCTCAAAAGTTTGACCCTCAACTCTATTTCATGTATGAAACAAAACTGCTCTCCATGCACTTAAATAGTTTTATTTGCAAAGCTGCCTCTACGATGACCTACAAATAGAAATCTCCTAAACATGGAAAATGCTTCTTCTCAGATGTTCAATTACCTTCATATAGATTGTAATCAGGTGACCAGGGAGCAGCACTTCTTGATTTTGCAAAGAATCTGGGTTGTCTGGCTCAGATGTCTGGTCAATAAGTGAAAAAAGCTTCTGTACCATAAAGCTGAAGAAAACAAGTCAAAATTAAACAATCAAGCATGATACTAAGTAGTAAGTACAACTATTAACTGAAAGGTAACAGACTACCCTGAAAGAATGGAAAAAGACAAAGGGAAGAAACTGACATGAGTAGATTGAACTTGTCATAATTGTTATCAAGGTGAACAAAAATGTAGTTCTTTAGGACAGCCTCCGCAACCTATCACAAGGGGAAGGGAAAAATGAGAAAAAATTACATATACTTATAACGCCACAAATCAGTCTGTAAGGAAAAAATCTCATTCAGTAAGAACCGAATGAAAGTAGGAAGACAGAATATACTTACAGCAATGTCACTTTCATTTTCGACACCATCAATAATAGGCTTGAAGTTCTCCCCTATATAACAATGAATGAAGTTAACAGAGGTAGGTAAACCGAGGTATATTGACAATCGAGTGCCTCAGCAAGTACCAATATGCTGTAAACAATGAAGGCGAGTGAAAAGAGACAAGCCCCGGACTTCATCTAGAATGATTTTCGCCCTTTCGCCTACAAGCTGAGTGCCAACGACCCCCTTTTCTTTCTGATATTTTTTATCGTAGATGCATGTCAAGCTAACATCTATTTCATGATCAGTGGTGTCAATGAGGGCCTGATAACAGCAGTCAAGAATTAATAATTCGTCAACAATCATATAAAGCCACTTCATCATAAATTACACAATAAGAAACAGAGGCAGCTAAATATGAGAAAGAAGAAGTCGCATAATCATTGTTTCAACATTATGGCCATATTCAAAATCGGCATAACTTGTAGAAAAAATATACTATTTTGAAAAAGGGCCTTGACCTTAAGCTGATGGCGTCATACAATAGTAGGAAAGGAATGAGAGCCCATATGTTATCATTTATATTTACAACTTTCCTATTTCTTTAAATAAAATAGAACAGGAGATTATGTTTGGACATTATTTCTAAACATCCCAGTAAAATGTCAAACGATAAAAGATGCATTTAAATACTTTAAACAATTACACATGATTATTTTCAACAATAGTTTGTTTTGGAGTTTTGGTAAATAGCTTATTCAAAATCAGATGGAGTTTACAACTGCCAAAGTTATTTTGTGAACAATATAGTCAGTAAAACTAAAGATAAATTTATTAATTACAAAAATGCCGGAGTTCAGATGATGTTATGTAATTGTTAAATACCTTAAGAACAACGCCTACTGGAAGCAAGTACTCTCTTCCCTGTATCCTGTATTAGAAAATTAAATAATTGCAATGTACACATTAAAATGACACAAGTATTTCAACACTCTAGACCAAAACTGTGTTTCCACCAAGCTTGCAGTTATATATTTCAAAATGCTTACCACACTCCAAGTCTTGCACTTCCATTGCGAAGGTAATACAGTTTAAGAGACACTGAAGATTGATCTTCTCTCACACACCTGGAGGGAGAACCTAAGTGTTAACAATTATCCAAAAATGTAACCAAGACATTTTTATCAGAATCAATTTTGTAAGATGAAATGGTAAGTTAATTAAAGGCACTTTGAAAAACATATTCATTAGATTGTGTATGTGTTGTTTCGGGTTAGAATTCTTATTCTCTCTGATTTCTCTCTTATCTTTCCTTTTGGATCTTGGCTAATTTCTCAATAACGTGCATCAATCATCAGAAATATCGTTACAGCTCTACTTCCCCAACATATTAAACCCTTACAACAACCTTCTAGGGAGTGAAACGATTATTCACGAGCTATAATTTCAACCCTTACAACAACCTTCTAGGGAGTGAAACGATTATTCACGGCCTATTTAAAATTCAAAAATGCATCAACTATTTGAAAATAAAAAATGCAATATTCCCTGTATCCTATCTTGGACTCCTAACAATATACCACCAATTACAATGATTTTTTTAGAATGCATAAAAAAGACAATATAATGACAAACAGAGAGAAATATGTTCAGTGGAGACTAGACATAATACACAAGGAGTTGTAGAATTGTAGTATTGCCAGCAAGTGTACTGTCATGTGAAAGTTTTTTAAAGGAATTCAGGCTTACTTAGGCCCGCATAAGTGGTGCCATAACAGTCTTAAGTGTCAGAGGCCACAGTGGAAGCATGTGAGAAGCTCTGGGGTGTCATGCCAGTGTATGTATGATTGTTTATATTTTTATATTCATTTATGCAGGCATACACATGTGCATGTGTGTGTATTAAGCACCAAAAAAGTATTTACGGTTAAAAGTATTCTCAGACGTCTAGAATTTTTGTCCAAAACAACAAGGTGAGAAATATAACTTCAGCATATGTCATAATATAATCAAATGTGATTGTGCACAACAATAAAAAAATAGAAAAATGACCTTATCATAACTGCTTTGTCAGTATATCCTTCGCGTCGATCACGAAAGGAATTCCTCACCATACTCATTGGCTGGAATTTAAGACATGAACCCAGAAATATAATAGTTACGACTTGATAAATCCAAAACTGATTCATGTATAAAATGTATTGGTGTTCTACAACCAGTTATTAACTATCTCCGTTGACATTTTTATTTTTGACAGCAATACAATCTAACCATCTCATTCAGTAAACAATGCAGGAGATCAAACAGTTAATATTGCACATGCCTTCACTCAAGGTTGAATAAAAGAACCACTTACATAATTCCTCTTTTGCATTATTAGGAGCCGAACAACTCTTTCAAGCCCATTCATAACGAAGTAACTGAAGAAAAAATAATTCAAGAATAGATGTAAGACAGAACTTGAATTCTAACCAAGGAAGGGTGCAGAAGGGTACAAAATTGAACAGCAACACACTGCACACTTATATTGTACTTGAACTGACATGCTGATAGATACTAGAAACAGTTCCCAACAAAATGGATTACTTACCCACCCATCTCGGATGACTCTTCTTTGAGGGAAACTAATTTTTTGGGTTCCAAACCTCTCAAGTGGCAAAGTTTAGACTGCACAAGCAAATCAATCCCAATAATTAGACAGCTCCTAACAATAAGATATCAAGGCATGTCGATGATTGCACTAAAAAGTAATATACATGTGTGTTTGACATGCATATAACAGCAACCCAAACTTTCATTGAATATTAAGACCGATCAGATAAAAAAAACAATTGATTCCCTGGACAACAACACCAATTACATATGGGTAACAAATTATCCATATTTCATACATTAACTGCAAGTAACTAACATGAAAACAATAGAGGAAACTGATATTTGTTTTGAGTAGGAGCAAAGTTTAACGAATATCAACTGAACTACCTGAGGGAGTGGAAAATAGGAACTTTTTTGCTAATGTGGGGGACATATAACCAATTACCTTGCCATTCTTGCAGCACAAAAGATATGTAGTTTTTCAATTGTTTTATAAAATGGTCTGGTGCAATGTAAAGCACCCAATAACAACTCATGTAAGCTGACTAATAAAAGTAATTAAGAGGAAAAAATAGAAACAAAAAACGATTTTGCAATGCACACTAGTAGATATGAATGGGTGCCATTACTTTGAAAGCAATGCATACTGACCTTTGCCGATAAAAAAAAATGCATATTGACCTTGCCGATCAAAAAAAAAATGCATACTGACCTTCAACATTATAGGGAGATACCCCAAATTGATTTTTTCCCTCACTGGCTGTAGATTATCATACTGAAACAGAACCTCTGCTGTGAACCTTCCCACGTATGAAGTTTTAGCCTCCCTACACTATTTACAACACATCCATCCAACCCATCAATATGTAAAATACCAGATATATGGAAATCAAGCAATCACGTGTACAAGTTAAATCTTACTTCGGAGGGATATATAGCGTCACGCAATGATTTTGACAGACGTTCCTTCTGAGGAGGGAATATCTCGGGCTTGCCAAAAAACAGTGAGACAACACGTCAAGGAAAAACAGTGGCACATGCCTATAAACGGTCCCATCCAAATGTAAATTGGAGAACACCATGGAATATATGTTTCTTTACCCATGTAAACAAAAAGGGTATTCTCTCCCCCTACCAATTATGCACTAGGATACCAAATTCAAACTTCTCGGCAAAAAAAATCCCATTGAATTCATGTGTTAATTCATAGTTTCTCTGGCAATAAAACAAACAAACACGAAAATCAAAGCGATTGATGAATAATGTAGATGCAAAAAAAGGATATTTCTGAGCTTCCTTCCGGTTGAAGGGTCTATAATTTCGACAGGCTTGACCTGCATCATCATGGTCTCCAATCCAGACTCCACCATGTGGTCGAATGACTCTATGTGGTGCCTGAAGAGCTCACTCAATGGCCCATAGTCAGGCGTCGCATCAGATTTTTCCACCATCTTCTTCGCGCTCTGAAAATCGTCGACCTCGACAAGCTCAAGGAGCTGCTGTGGAGTGGAGGTTTTTGCAGAGAGTAATGTCGGAGCTGGTGATGGGGCTAGGGTTTTAGAAACACGTTGCCGACACGCTCCTCGAATTGGGCTTTTATTGAGCTGGACTCAGAAAAAGGCCCAACCCAATTCCCATACAAATCGCAGCACGCTTCGGCTGAGTCTCTGACTCTCTCTACTCTAATCGTGATCACGATGGCCCTTGAAAATTAAGGTGAGATTTCTAAACCTTTTTGATTATCGATTTTCAGCTAAATCAATGAGGGTGTAAACAAGTCAAATCGAACTTCATTTTGGCAAGGCTCAACTTAGTTTGCGATCGAAGTGTTCAGTCTGAGCTCAGCTCGGGTTCAAACGAGCATATGCAACTAAACTCAAGTTCGGCTCGAAAAAAAGTAGACAAGCTCGAGCTCGGCTCAGCTCAACTTGATTT
>JAYMTP010001326.1:0-24767 GCA_036897365.1 Geranium brycei | reverse complement strand
AAATTCATGGAGTATAATTAATATTTATTGTCTCTATATATACCTCTCATGTTCTAGTATTTGATTCACAAAATTTGTGATGTCTTTCTCGTCTTTTTCTTTGTCTTCTATAATAAAGTAGTTTGTTTTTTATAATTATAAATAAATAATAATGTTGAAATATTTAATTATAAATAAATAGTGTTAGTTGAATTAAATAATATAAACAGGAGGCACTCTGTTGTGGCCTCTAAAAAATGAGTGCCTTCAGAGAGTGAGTCTGCTGATGTGGCAACTCAAAAGCTGACATGGAAACTCTCATGGAGACACTCTGTTGTGGACAGCCTTATAAGTATGTAACCTCAACCATATTCTTAGAATACATAATGACATTTTTCATTTGCGAAAAGGGGTCCCAATCAAGTGTCAACACGGATATGGTGAACATGATACTAAGATCAAAGGGAAGTATTATCAATACTTACAGACTAGAGAAGTTGAACATGTTATTTTTAGCACTTGTTTTTTTACCATCGTCATAAGTTTGATTAGCATGGAGGGGATTGTGAAATCAGATTTGGAAAGGTATTGTAAATAGGATATAAGAAGAGATGGCATGTGTATTAGGTAGGTGGATAAAGAATTGTCAGTGTTTCATTATTCTCTCTCGAATAGCTCGAAACATTTTAATCATTTCGACCTTCATGATTTCGTTGGAATCTACTTTCAATCACGGGGCGCGGAGAAAATCTGTAAGTCCTTAATGGTTCAACTGAAATAGCCCCAACTCCAATGTTTTGGAATAATATTTTCTAGGGAAAATGTCAAATACCTCTCCTTAAAAATATGTCATTTTCACTTAACTCTTCTTAAATAAAAACCCGTTTTATACACCCTCCTAAGTTTTAAATGTTGTACTTCACCCTTCTCCGTTAACTTTTTTAAAAAAAAAATTGTTCTTTTTGAAAAATGATGTTCATATATTAAAAAACTTAAATAAAAATGATTTTGAGCTAAGTTTTTTTTATAAAAATAAAAAATTTATTTCGGTATTAAATTTAAAAAAACATTTAATTTTTTTAATACTGGATTATCCGCCCTTGTGTTGGGAGTTGACCCGCCTCTCCTAACCGTTGTCTAAGGAGTTGATAGTGGACACAACTTATTTCACGCACGTTATCAATCTTCTCGACATCAATCAACTCCAAACTTTTTCTTGTCCTTTATTTGACTAGTCGTTGACTTTCTCAGTTTCTCTCTGAACTTGTCTCATTTTTTGTCGAATATGAAAGTTTTCTCCCCTTTTACATGAATTCTCTAACACCAGGTGAAAATTCTCTCTACTCTCAAAAGTAAAGATTTCGCTAGAAAATGATGGAATTTAAGAATAGATAATTGCGAAAGGGTGGAGTATTTTAAGGATTAAAAATCACACATTTTAATGTATCAAAATACCCAAAGTTTAAACGTTAATCGTCCTCGACTGAATAACCAAAATTTAAAATAAAAATTCAGGAAAATGATATTCTGAATCAATCAATTCTATCACCCTTTCAATATCTCTAGAATATATCCATATCACCATTTTTACCTTGATATATGTGGTTCCTCTCCCTCGAAATGATATCAACCAAGTTCGTGATCACCATAAACAAAATTCTCTTTTAAAGCTTCATGCACCTCCATTTATAGGATGCATCTTCTTCACTTAGAACCAAATCGTCACTTACATCAACAGTTGGGAGAAGTATTCACACTTAAGAAAATGGTGGTTCGACCAACATATCACGAGTCAATAGATGGTCATGACTTATTAACAAGAAAATAAATGCACGCAACAAACAGTTTGCCCTAACGCGTCTTATTCTCTCTCTAAAACCATTCCCCTTTCTCCTTTCTCTAAACCCTAGGGTCGCCGGTGGCGCCGCAGTCTTCGATTTCGGCGCGCTGGCGACCATCCTTTATTCTATTTCGGAGCAGAAGTAGGTGTGGTGGAGCTCAGAGACTCGTGGTAGAAGGGAGTAGCTCGGGCGTGAACAGGCTGGACTAAATCTAGATTTTTCCAGATCTGCTATGGTGGTCAGCGACGGTGGTTGCTCGTGGTGGGTTGGGGTGTCTCGGCAGGAGGGGAGCCTCTGGAGATGTTGCGGGTTAGTGTTGTCTCCACCCCCTTTCTGGCTTTGTTGGTGGTGGATCTTGGCTCCAATTTTCGTCGCGGGCAGTTTCCCCGGTGGAGTTCAGCGGGACACAGGTTTCTGGGCGCTTGGGACTTGTCGGAGCCATGGGAGGCGGTGGCGGCTGTTTTCGCACACCGGAAGTTTCGCTGGCGTCCAGAGCACCAAACTCTCCGGTCTAAAGTAGTTTGGCTCACATTTTTTTTCAAAACCGGCTCTGTGCGATTTTGCCGTGATTCCTAGGTCTTTTTGCTCCAGGCGTGGGTGAATTTTTTGTTTGGTTTCGGTCCAGGTAGCGGTGGACCTGATTTGGAGACAAATTTGCCCTCAATTCATTAGTTTAATTCATTATTCAATTAGGGGCAAAATAGGCATTTCATAATTATCCTGATAATTATATAAGTTTGGAAAATTATACATTCAAGGGAATTTTGGTCATTAAAAAAATATGCATGTTATCTTTAACAGAGTTTGATTTAAATGCCGCTTAAAAATTCTTGAGGTACCCTAAACGAAAATTTTAAAGTTAGGATACTAATTTTGAAAAGTGACATTGTTGAGTGTAGTCATCTGTCATTACCCCTATATTTTTCATGAAAAGACCCTTCCACTTCTCTTGCTCAAATTCGTCCTTAAATAATGTGATAATATTCTAGAGAGCCTTCCAAAGCAAGGACACTTGGACTCTAGGCTCACCTCCCACATTTCCTAATTTCGATTGTGCACCCATAGTATCCCACATTTCCTTATTTTTAATAAAGTCATGCGCAGCCATCGCACCCACAAATTATCAGCTTTCATAGCCAACTCCCATACCTACCTTACCAAATCACATACTCCCTTATCAAAACATCTCCCATTTAACTAAGGGAATGTCTTCCCTCTACTCATTCTTCCTCCATAAGAATATCAGACAATTTCACACAATCTAATGAATGATAGATCATTCTTGGCAGCAAAAAGTCATAGCCAAAAATGTGTGCAAGAAGCTTAGTTTTCTATTACTGTTTTATTTGTTCACACTTGTTTTTGTGCATACACTAGTAATATGAATATTAAAGAATGACGATAAAGAGTATAAAATAAAATAATTGAATATTAAGTCATCACCAACATGTTCATTTTGCAGGAAAAGAATATCAAAAATCAGAATGAAAGAAGTATGTTGAAAATCAAAGTAAATAAATTAGTAATATACAGGTGCCAAGTAAATGATTCTTTCTTTATTCAAATCATGTCTGTACAAACTTTGTTACTGATTTATAGGGCAAGGGACCAACTGGTTAAAGCTAAATAAAGACAAAGCAAAGATGGAGCCAAGGCATCATAGTCAGTATAGATGATGTAGGATTTGAACTTGTCTGTAACTTGTATTTATGGGTCATCCTGTGTGGCTATGGATTTCCAGCTCAAGCCGATCCACAATGGCCTACCACCACATCGGTTGCGTCTGCCTGCAAACCGCCAATACTAAAATAATCAATTCACTCAAAAAATGGATTATTGCCCAGAAAGTTCAAGCTGGCAGAGAAAGAGAACCCCTGGTGACAAACAAATAACTCGATAAATATGTCATTGAGAACTATGGAAACTTACATTCTCGATGCCTAGAAGATGAATTCCAAATAAATAATGGTTAGGCCAATAATAACTTCAAATAAATGAACCAGCAATTCCATTAACATTTAGCTTTCTGAGACAGTGGAGATGACAATTTGGACTCTATGAATTCAATACTCACACCAGATACTACTTTCTAAGACAATTATATAAATAGATTGCTCAGTGATAGATTGCACCGAAGCACCCGTAGCTCAGTTGGTTAGAGCATTTGCTTTACACGCAAAAAGTCGTAGGTTCGACCCCTATCTGGTGCAAACAGTTTTTTTTATACATGCATCATGATATTTAATTTCTGCGTCTTACTTCAGTCGCTTGTCCAGAATATCATCAATATTCCGCTTCACATAAGTCCCGACTCTCTGCATCTCCTTCGACACCCCCGATGCCACCAAGCCCACATTCCTTGTAATTGCAAATCTGCATTATTGCATAAGAACAATATAAGTTTTGGAGTTTATTAATCAAACCCTATGTACAATGTTTCATAATGATGAATTTTGCTCAAGCTGAAACAGCATATTTAACAAATCAAGCTCGGGCGGATTATAGAAGGCATAGTATATATAACATGGTTGAACGATAGATAATACTAAGCACCTGTAGGTCATCTGGTTAGAGACATGCAAAAAGTCGTAGGTTTGACTCCTACCTGGAGCAAACAGTTTTTCCTTTGTACATTCACTGCATGTTCCTAGACACCCCTGATGCCCCCAAATCTGCATTGTTTTCAAAGGGCGTCATATAAGTTTTGGTCTATTAATCAAACCATATGTGAAACATTCCATAAAGATGAATTATTTTCTTGCCTGCCGGAGAAACCACCTCCTCCTATGAAAGGAATTGGTTTATGTCTTTGACGCATTTGAGGATGGGTAGATTTATAAACACCTTCAAGACAAGATTAGAATTGGATTTAATCATCAATGTTCAAGGAACAATTATAACTAACACAGTCCAATCAGCAAATACAGCACAAAGCAAGTAAATAAGATAAATTCAACTTAGAGCATGAAGAACAATAATTCCTAGACAATGCGGAACTTATTTCAAGTTTACAGGAAGCAATGTTTTCAAGAATCTGCTAGATGTATGAGCACAGCAACTGAGCAGTCAGCTCAAAGCAACAGCAATTCAACCAGAACCAAACTAATCATATAAAATAGATGTTCAAAACATTTCCAGGCATAACTAATTGCTTCTTCAAACCTGCAAGGCATAGGGAAATAAACTATATCCCACAATAGTTTTACCACATGATTAAATATATACCACAGCATACCATTTCATTTCATGCCAATAGGTCTAATAATTGTACTTTTATTAATGTGCACTTATTAGCATTTAATTTAACCTTTTCAAAATTAACAAAAGAAAACCCTAGATTGATGTGAATAGCTTATATAGGATATCACAACTTCATACAATGTTCCACTAAAGTATCAATTTTTCTGCCAAATTTAAAAAGGAATGATCGAATCCATTTCAAAAATACCAGAAACAAATGAAATTTACAAGCACTTTTGTAAAAGAAATTGCACAGACATCTAATCATAATCAACACAAAATAGAACGCTATCACGCGAAACAAAAACAGCGGAGCTAATGCAATCAGATCAGGGGGTCGAAATGAATGATAAAATTGACGGGAAGAGAATGTGGGAGAAAGTAAAGGGGACGGCAAGAGAGAGACCTCGGAGATGTCGATACAGCCACCTGCGGAGGAGTTGTATCTTAAATAGCCTTTGCATGAATTTACCGTTTTGGCCCTCCTCCACCCTCTTTACTGCCAATGTCCAAAATCTGACTTTTAGTTTCTGTTTTGTTCTGTCTTCACAGAAATTAATGAGGCCTAAATACAAGGTAATTGTAAGGAAATATTACGCTTTACAGTATGTAATATATAATTGTTCCCTTTTGCACCTCTAAGCTTTCAAGTGTGTCAATTTGCCACTTCGTATTAGGTACTTGTTGCGTCTTGCAATCATGAACTTTTAAGTATGCCAGGTTGCAACCATGCACTTCTGATTTGTTACCTCTACTGTTAAATTGGACATAATCTCTTAAATTTTGCCTTAATGAAACGTTTTGGTTTCTTATGATACAAATGTTTCATTTTACCAAAATAATAAGCATCGGTTCAAGAATTAATATGGTTGAAAAGGAGATAAATAGATGATCATTAATCTTCATTCAGAATCATCCCAAATACATGAACTCGAAGTTATTGTTCTTCCTCACATTCTTCAAATGAAACTATACCTTCAAAATGTCAATGAAACAATGCCGTTGCAAAATAACTAGGATTCTGAAGATGTTAGGTTGGACATTTAATGTTTAAATTGAACAGTAACTAATGGACTTTATTAAATCAATCTTAGTAAAACAAGCCAAGGAAGCAGATATAGCATTCTCAATACATAAATTGCAAAATATGGTTATCTAGAATTGAAACAACATTCTCCTTCTAACCGAACCAACTCCACAAAAATGAACATTATACACAAACTGGTACAATAATGAACTCGGCGTGATTGCCGAGTTCATTAAATGATTTTTAAATTTTTAAAGGGGGACAAGCCAATCTTTAATGTCGAGAAAAAGTGAGAGTCGGCTGCGTCCAATGCGTCCATTTTTTTTAAGAAACCTTTCAAATGTTTTATATGTGATGACACCTACAATTAGATTATTTTTGGGTAAATTTCACGTACGTACACCTGGAGAAACTCATTATCACATAGGTAAGTCACCTAAATGAAAATTATTATCGCTATTATAAACTCTAGTTTGTGAAATGATGATTTTGCTTCTCTTTGAATAACTGATTTATGTTAATAGGTAAGAGACATATTAATTTTTTCGTATCATTAGAGAGAAGTGGTTCAAATTCGATCCCTTGGTCTAACCCGGTTCAAAATAAATAATAATTAAATAAAACAAATAATAGTTATTATTATTTTATTAATAAATTTTATTTTTTATTATTTTATAAATATTAAATAATAATAATAATAATAATAGTACCTATGTAAGATATACCGTTATCTTTTTATCAACAAAAATAAAATTTTACAACAAAACAAAAAAAACTTTTTAAACTGTGGATAGAGATGCTTTAATGTAGAGAGAGATAGAAGTCCAAAATTCCTTTCGATACATGTCATTTACCAAAAAATATTCGTCACGAGATACTGAAATATGCAATAATTCAAATAAAATGACATAGAGCAATTTAGAGTATGAGTAATTTTGTTTACATATATCAAATTAAATGAAAATTTAGGGATAATAGTGACATTTTATTTTTTGATCAACAAATAAGATGATTACATTAATGAAAAGAGAGACGATTCCTAAGTCGGGAAAGAAACTCTAAGAAACAATAACAGTGCAAGAATCAAGGACATCCATCTTCTAAGGTGACTTGATAATGAGACATGTGGTTTAAGCGTATCAAACATATTAACATTACTTGACATATGGTCTAAAGCACTATATATAAATATAATAACCCATTCAGACTAAGAGCAAGGAAATAAGACATGTGGTAAGGTCACCTTTCTCGGCAATAGCAGTGACAAAAAAGATTAACACTTCAATGTTTATGATAAAGTAATTGTGTTTCCACAAGATGATCTAACTTAGTACACATTTGGGTTGTATCGCTGGGTATTTGACAATAATAGCATACAACTCCACTTGAGTTCGGACTCTCATTATGCATCATCATCATAACCATATCAATCAACATAGAAAATTTGGCTTTGTCAACATATGGAAATTTGTAGACGCATAACAAAAAATAGAAGATTGCAAATCGGGATAGACAAAACAAGTGCACACCTGGACACAAAAATAATCGATTTCATACATACGCTTGGCTACACACCAGAATAGACCAAGTAGAAAATCCGGCTACACACTTAAGTAGCACAACAAGAGCGAACCCACTATAAATCCTTTGATACCATATAGAAGAAATGACTGGATGATTTCACTACGTACCACAATAATAACATACTAATAAGAAATATAATCTTCAACATTGATTCTCCACACATTGATTATATACACTGATTGAATCTACTACACATTAAGACTAAATTAAATAATAGTGTTCTAAATCAAAATATTTAAATTGTTAAGATATGGATGCCTAGTAAATTCTTTCTTTATTCAAATTCATTTGTGTATGATATATAGTATTGTTTTATATGGAAAAGGTCAAACTGGCTCCTCCCGTACACTAACAAGAAAGTGCAATTGTCTGAGCAAGAGCTAAAGAAAGACAAAGCAAAGTTGGAGCCAAAGCTTCATAGCCAGTACAGGTGATGCAGAATTTGAATTTCTCACAATTTTTTTATGGTTCCTCTTTGTTCACAGCACTCCTGAAAACAGGATAATAAGTTTCCAGTTCAAGCCGATCAAGAATGCTTTGCGTAGCCCACAAGTATGAAGAGTGGCCTGCCACCACATCCGTTACGTCTACCTGCAATCCACCAATAATAACGATAATCACTTTACTAAAAAAAATGCATTATTACGTCTACCTGCAATCCCTGGTGACGTGACAAACAAATAACTCGATGAATATATATTTCAAAACTAGGGAAAGTTACATTCTCGATTCCTGGAGCGTCAATAGGCTGAATTCCAGCTAATCCTTTGGTGACCAAACTGAACAAATAATAACTGTAAGGCCAATAATAAATTAAAATAAATGAACCAGCAACTTCCATACACTTTTAGCATTCTGAGACGTGGAGATGACAATTTGGACTATGAATTCAATACTAACACCAGATACTACTTTCTACAGATCCAATCATGGATGCCTATTTTGTTTCCAACAAATTTATAATTTACAATCATGTTGGAGAATAAATCGCAATGGCCATAAAGATGGTGGATCCTACAATCCACTTCATAACCTCAAAGCTGGAACTGTATTAAGTTTTGTTTTGGCTGCCTGTGTGGCTATGCCAACCAGAGAGATGGAACACTCATCAGCAATAAAGCACCAATTTGGACTGGACAGAGAGATGGAACACGATATGGACATGCGATTCCTCACTCAAAAACACAGTACATGTTAATTTTGCAACCAACATACTTTATAAAAGTTAATGTTGTGTCACAGATTGTGTGTCCTGAATGATCAAGAGATCATATCAGTCGAATGCAAGGTTTTTGGCCTTTGTCTGTCAATCGGTTAATACCTCCAACTCATTACTTCGTTGCCTTATCAAGCGCACTTTACGAGAATAAATAAGTAGATAAGAAAACTAAGAATTACAGGTAACAGGTAATAAGCCTAAACTGTAATAGGATATATAATTGTTTATTCTAAGTTTCTAACAAGAAACATACCTATTTATTCTAACAATTAATATAGATTTATAGTTCATAATTATGTCGGTACTAAATCTGAACAATTGACTAATCTAATCAATCAATCTGAATAAGCTAAAATTTATCAAAACATTCCAATTTCTGATTTCAACTATCAAACTAAGGCTTAACTGTAGTACCAAAAAATAATTACAAGAACTACACATACTTCAAATACAAAAATAAATGATCTATAACAGTATAGAAGAGCAAAACACACTCCGCTATCAACTCTTCCATTTTACCCATTAACAAAAAATATTCCAACTTGGAAAAAATAAGCAGTTGGTCCTCTTTTCTCTCTAAATTCATTAAGTTACCAGCAAAACAAGAAACCAGATAAAAAAAGTATGAAAATGAATTGCAGGCAAAAATAGAGAAAGGAAAAGATTGAATCAGAGATGATATAGGAAGAACAAGCCATGGTGGTGGCTAGGAGAAGAAGCCACGTCAACGTCTGGAAGAAGATACACAGCCAGCTTTCAGATAGAAGAGGTGAACTGTGTTTAGGACCTTGATTAGTTCTTCCTATGATATAGCATAAAAGATAAGACAGTATAAATATTCCCTGAGTATCCATTTCTTTTTTTTAATGCAACCAAGAAGGGTCTTAGAGTTGTTATAGGCTCATGTTTGAATTTTGAAGGGGGGAACTGCAACCCTGAAACCTATATAGAGTAAAGAACCTTGTTATGATGAATGTTATGCATGACTCAAAAGGGGACGTTTGGCCCAAGCACCTGAGTGATGTGAGTAGGATACCCTACACCCGTAAGACCAAGCAAACCAGACAGGGCACCCCCTTATGCCTAAGCATGAGCCCATAAGCACCTCTTAAGGCCTAAAACAATGGACAGACATCTCCATAATTCCTGCCTAGACATCCGGACCATTACCACTCTCGAGGATTTATAGATAGACCTCCTTACTCATTGGGAAGGGATCACATTCTCAGCATCATAAGACTGTTTTTAAGTACAAGAGAACGAGAGTGAAGGGCACTTCCCTCAGCATGAGACAGGTAGAGTATTTTGATCATTGCCTAAGCAAATACCTTCGACATCCAAGCATTTGGTCATAACTCTCCTCTGCATGGAGTAGCAATGAAGATACCAGAATCCGGTATGGTTGAACTAATTGATAAATCCATGGGTGAACGACAAAAATGAATTCGATGTTCATAAGGGACTAAGAATATCAAAGAGGATTGAAACACATTCATGTACAGCATGCAAATCAGGCAGGATTTTTCAGCAGAGTTAATGTCTTTCATTGCTCATCAGCTAAGGTGGGCCATAAATGTCATGCTGCTGCTAATCAAACCGATAAAGAGGATCATTGTGAAATATAGTGGATTAGTATAGCAAGTTCATATCAACAGTGTTGCCCGCGATTTGATATATAAACCTTTGCAAGAGCATTGATCAACATGCATACCTTGCACGGAACGCGACTCCAAGTGTCCAGTCAGTGGTTGAGTAAGCATTCACAAATCTTCCAGCCACCATCTGCAGAAATACAAGAAAGTTGTGAATGACTTCATATAATAAGCATGTGGTGAAGACATATTTGCACATAATAACAAATTGGCGGTTGAAGAAGCTTTCAAATATTAAGGAAAAGCAAGGGAGGGATATTCATTTACCCTTCTAGCAGCTTCCCAGCTCTCATCTTTAATAGAAATTGGTGCTCCAAGAAGTACAACTTTTTCCACAAGTTCAGCTGCCAATAATATATAAAGTGGCAAATGCATTAAGATTATGTAAACAATAAAAAATACCCATGAAAAAGGATGGGAGTAGTTACCACTATGCTCAGTTTCAGCCAAATACTTAAGACACTTGAATATCACTCTCGCTCCAAGTGAATAACCTATGAGTGTCACAGGTCTGAAATATTTGTGGAACACAATATAGAGAATATTGATGAGTCATCGTTCCACATATTTCGGGAATTTTGGATGGTGAATAACAATGTTGCTAGCATAGCATAGCTATTACTTACCTGTATCCTTGTAACCCTTTTAGAAGAACTTCAGCAAGCAGCTTCCCCGCTTTATCTGATCTAGAAAATGGCAAAATTGAAGGATCCGGTAATAAACTCTCAACATAACACACAGTATCTTGGTTAATATAGAATTTAAATAATGCTCGCAAGAAGGTTTGAATTCTATCAACACTGCACACAGAAGTCATGGTTGAAAACAAGTTTCTGACTGGCCTGCCTATGTCCAACAGTGAACAAGTAGTCATTTGAAGGCTCAAGGCTTTAATCCGTTATATGCATTGTATCATCATAAATGCAATGTGCTATTAGGATCTAAATCATATTGCAAAATTTTGGCTCTTACAGACTTCAATCCAGGTGCCTCTTGTGTGATATGCAATAGTTTATGACGCAACATATCATGCAATGTTTCATATGTAGTTCTAGGCATTAGGTCTTCCCATTTTCCCTAACCTGTCCAAAGCAATCGTCCATTTGCTGTCAATAAAATCAGTAGCTGCAAGTAACGTCGCTGGCCAAGCTAATGCTAATAAGAGTGTACTTAATACAGTTAACATGGCGCCACGCTTCATCAATTCCATGGCAATCCCTACATTACGTTGTGACAGAATCAAAATATAAAATTATTAACCAAGAATAAGACGACAGAGTAGCAGCCATGTGATTTAAATTAATTACTTGAAGTAAGCCAATCCTGAATTGCAGTGCTCACTGCAATAAGATTTTGAGACTCCCACTGTATTACGTACCTACATATTTGTCAAGGCATTTAGAATTCAAACATTTATGTCTGAAAGACAATTAATCTAGGTTCCACTTATTTGAAATAAGTAATCAACCAAAATAAAATTGATAAAACAGAATGAATACAATTTTTTTACTGTGGTACGCAATTACACCATAATACTTATCCAGGTAAAAAGAACTACCCTTGTGTAAATAATATAATTACATGGACATGATACTTGATTATTTACTATTTACTCAAAACAAGCAAAGCAAGGCAACAGCTTTAGAAAAAATAAAGCTAACCTCCACTTTGTTACATTTACAGGAACCAAAGCAAGGCAACAGCTCTACTCATAATAGACAACTAACAAACCATAAAAGCACTAAAGTGTCTCATATATGTCAAAAGTTTGAGTATGTATCAATAAACCACCAATTGACAATTGGAAACTTAAGAGCATACTCCTATCAGTGATAGGATACGAGTGGGAATATGATATCGACAGAAGTTTGCAACACTAATAATGAATTTAATAAAAAAAATTACCTTTCTAAATTGTCAACTTGTCCTACCCAAGGCATTACAAAATCTTCTTCGTCAAAAACAAACCCTGAAATCAAGATCTCAACTGCTAGCCGCTGACAAAGAATATCAATAACAATTGAAATACAAGATCATAAAAACCCAAAATCATGAAGGATAAATGTGTTCCAGATGAAAGAATGAAATGTCCCGAAGCCAGAAACTGATCCAAATAAAACTCACGCCTTGGTTATGATTTTCTCCAATAGGTTTGAACTCAAATTCATCAACACTGCCGATTCTCCGAGCCACTTTGGTTCCTGTAAGTCCAGCTCCAGCAGCTAGCTTAAACAAAGTGTTCAAAGAAAGACGTAAATAAGATCATCATGGGTGAAACTGACTAAAGAGAAAGGTTAGTTTATTGTATTGCAAGGTCCTGGGTTCATAATATAGTGTTGGTAAACTTTGATCTTTCGTAAAGAAATCAGAGAAATGCAAGACTGACTTCATACAGTAATCAATGTGGGAAAACAATATTATTTCTTTTCTTATCATGAGGCTTAAATCCACAGAAAGAAGAGAAACACGTGAACTTGAACTCACATGCAATAAATGATGGATACCAACACGTTAACGAGCTGATAGAAAAAACAAACACGGCAACGCCATAGAAGATGAGAAAGAAGATGACTGTTCATAAAATAGTGTCACTCAAAGCTGAGCTGTTGCAAAAAGATAACAGAAATACGGAGTGTGAACTCACACCCAACACCAATACCATGCTTTCTTTTTTGATAACGAGGCTTACACCTAATCAATGTATGACCCAAACATCATAATCTCTTCCGTAATAATGAGGTTTAAGAAGAAGAAAGTTCATACTGTGGCATGACTCAAAGTTGGGCTGTTGTAAGGAAATAAGAGGGATACATTACTCCAAACGCACACCCAATCAGAGTGGGACGGTAACACTAATTTCTTTCCCTTTTTTTCCTCCTAAGAATAGGCCCAGTGAAACCAATTACTCACCTCCAAAAGATGCCGCTACAGCAACAGAACCAGCAACTGTTCCTGCAGCGCTTGCAGCGGCAGCGAACCCACTTGCTCCAATTACAGGGATGAGAGTACCCAATGTTGGAGCTAGAACCCCAAACCCAGCAGCAATAGCCGGGGCAGCTAATCCTGTGGAAAGTGAAAACTTAAAGTAAGAAGTAATAACCAGCAGATCCAATGGGAATCTGAAGTTGCTACTTTTGGGTAAACCATTTTCAGGTTTCCCTACCACCGGTAATGGCCAACAAGGTTCCTCCAGTTAGTGCAGCTGCACCAATGATTCCACCACGCCTCAACTTATCCCATTTGCTTTCTGACGAGCTGGATTGTTCTTGCTTGGATTCTTCCTTGTTCGCAACAGCCATTGCAGAGCAAGCAATCATTGTCTCAATTGCTTCCTGCAAACCAAAGATTCCCTTATGGAAAAAATTCATGACATATTGAGGGTAAGAGATGGAGGCAATTACATCTCAGCATTTCAATATACGTATTATACTGCATGTTGCACACAGTTTCTAAGCACTGGAGGGAATGGCTACCTCGGGTAGAGATACAAATTTGTAATTCTAACAGAGAGATTTAATTCTAAAAATGATGAAAGCCTCACCAATCTATATATTGCAGCATAACTATATTACCAATGATGGATAAGTCTGACAATGACAGAACCATACTTCAGCATCTATACCAACCACCCTAGTGAATCTTGTGACACATACCCATAAAACCAAAGTTATGGAACTCGGATCGCGGGGATATATCGGCCAGCTGACAAAAAGGGAGATCTGGCAAACTCGGGGAGATCGCGGCAAAACGCGTTTTGTAATATTAATTAATTAAATATATATAAACTCATATTTATTATTTATTAAAGACAAAATGAATGATCGCGGCAAAGCATTTCATATTCATAAAACACACCAATCAAGTGATTATCACCCAGAGTATCTATTTACCCCAAAACCCAAGCATGACGATAAATAATCTTAGAGCTCAAGTGCTATACAAATGTCACATAAATATTCCAAAATGATTGATCATCAAATAAAAAATAGTATATGAAATGGATACTCGCACTCACAATATTCTAATCTTTCTAATTTTTCTTCTCGAGGTCATTGTGATAAGAAGAGAAATCTAATTTTCTTTTATGAAAGATCATGTACTCAAGTGCATATACTTTTTTCATTTGTTATGTACCCTGAAGAAATCATATATATATAATAAAGCCCTGGGAGGAGGAATTCAGCAAAACCAAATGTACTGGGATAACATATACAGAAGTGACAAGTTGAGTATACAAACCATTTGTATCCACTTGATATCAAGCCAAGTTGCTAACAAGCGCAGGGCCACACGATGACGAGCATCATAGCCCTTTCTTTGTCGTACAGATTTTTTGTCATCTTCACCAGCATCAGATAGACAAGCAGAAAGAAGTTCATATAGAACGGCCACTTTCCTCTTATAGCTGAGCATCCTTACCTCCTCCACAGGCTTTTCATCAAATTGACTTCCAGGATCTTTACTCACAGTGGTGTTGCTGTTCTTGTCATGTAAAGTTTGTAAGGACATATTTCCATCACCAGTGCTTGATTTCAAAGTTACTCCATCAACAGATATCTCTGTATCATCCAGAGTTTTCCCTCGCTCTTCTCCCTCTTCAATACTTGCTTGCACCTCAGCAACAGAATATCTCTCCCGACATTCATTTTCATATTCTTGGTGTTTCTCCTTCTTGCTGGAATATTCAATAGTTGATTCCATACTTTGTACCATAGCATCAACAGCCTTCGACAAAGCAAGTTCTTGATATGACCTCTCGGAAGAATCACATTCTTCAGAGAGTAAACTCAAGAACTGAGAAGATATGAAAATTATAAAAATGAATAAAAGATCAGAGTAACATAACAATTCAGTAACTACCATGACAAGCACATTGGGAAACAATTACAGTAATCAATTCAACCCATGATAGGACAGTAACTGACTTCCTCTGCATATAACTTTGGAATGAAAATTTTATAATAATAGAAGCAAACAACTTACTGCTCCAACATGATGCTTAGCAGGAGAAGAAGCTGCAGTTTCTTCCAATCCAATCCACGCAGCGGAATCAATATCAAGGAACCTGTTCCAATAGGATTCGATTGAGAAGTCAAACCCAAATACGAGTATTGCCGGAGAAATCGAGATAGAATGTTGATAATTGAACCTGAAAATGGGACGGAGCAATCCAGATGTTTGATGAGCCCAGAGCTGTGGGTCCTCAGAGACGGAGTCGCTACTGGAACTGCCACTACTGGTTCGCTCTTCAGTTGGCGGTGGACGATAGCCTAACGGGCGGGTCTGGTGGATCTGGGCTTGGTGAAGCGCCATGGCGAACAACGCCCCCACCGCGTACCTCTGATTTGGACCCAGAAACGACGCCGGAGCCATATCAGATGCACCCGATCATTACAGATACAGACAAAGATAGCTTCGTTTCTCAGAGAATACAAATTTTGGAGCACCACGGCGACGGCGATGACGATGAGTATCTGACACTCTCGATGAAAATGAGGACGGTACAGGGAACGGAACGACACCGTCTACAGGTTATTCCACTAATAATTAAAAGGGGTGTTCATCGGGTTGGGTCTGGTTTTGAGCCCGACTCGGCCTATGTCGGGTCCAGAGAATCGTACCCAAAACTCGACTCAACTTCAGTGGTCGGGTATTCGGGTTTGGGTGAGTCGTGTTCAACCTAGCACACCCGATGGGACCAAAATTTGTAAGCAATTACAATTTTTTTAACGCGAGCCAAAATTTTCAAGCAATACAGTCCAAATTCAAAACAATACATTTAATTCAGTCCAAATTTTCATTAAATAATTCTTGCTCAAACATCCCCAATTTTCATTACATAATACTTGCTATACGAGCTACAACTTTTAAGCATACAAAAATGAACTAAGTGAGAAACCTAAATCCCAAAATTTGAAATTGAATTCCCATAAATGAAATCAAAATTGAAATCAAACCCCCAATCGAAAACCCTAATTAGTAATTCCCAATTCAAAATTAAAACTTTCAATCTCAAATTCAAATTGAAATCGGAACCCTAAATTGAACATAAACCCTAAGAGAAATAGCGTAAAAATGTGAAACTTCATATATAGACGAGTTCAGAGTAAAGAGAAAAACAGCGAAACAGTTAAAAAATATTTTTACTTTATTTGTCAAAAAAATATAATAGTTTAAGGCCATTTTCGTCATTTTACGACAAATATATACATTTTTTAAAAGTGTGAAGTTGAAGATAGCCTTTTGCGAAATTGAAGTTTTTTTTTGGTGTTTATGATAATGAATTGATAGATTGTACATATCATTATATTCATTTTGGTATTCCATATTCTAAGTCTAAGACAACCTCATTTCTTCTTGCACATTTGTAGGGGGAGTCTAATTGCCGGATCAGTATCTAAAACAAACAAACCTCCGGTTACTTCCCCGTCCATGGCCTATGGCCACAACCGGAGATACCTTCAAGACTAATTAATAATATGTAATCAAATATGTTTTGAATTGTAAAATGCAATATAATTCTCTATTTATTTAGTTTAAATGAAATTATATGTGTCATATTATTTATATTAATATGTAAGAATATAACCTAATATGAACACAATTTGAAACGTTCAATAATTTTTGCCATAATTTCATAAACCAAATTTATAGTTATATAAAATTTGATTATATTAGATGCAGTAAATTGACATTCACCCTTCATTTATTGATTTTATGTTCCTTTAAAAGCATTTTTCCTTGCTTATTATATACACGTGACACATGCATACACATCTATTAATAAATTGTCACCAACTATACTTAATGTTTGTGAAAGAGCCATTTGTAGCCATCAATGAAATCAAGTCCAATAAATGGCTTGACTTCTTGTTGAATAAGCTCACGTGACCATGCCACACGTCCTCTGAAATCTGATCCTGGCCCGTAACACTTGAACCGATCTAGATGAGAATGTATATCATTTTTTCTCGCAAATTTCATGAAGCTAGCTGACTCCATCATGCAAGATTCTATTAATCTTCCCGCTCTCATCCATCTTTAATCTATTTGTTAATTATGTGTAAAGTAATGACAAAATAAAAAACCAATTAACTACCAATATGTTTGAATTAATTATACTACTTGAAGGTGCGAAACACACTTACACATTAAATGAAACTACCCTATATGATATACGATGAAAAAATTGTGAAAGAAATAACTAATATAAGACATAACACGCCATCAGTGAATTTGGTACGATTTCTTTGAACAATTCAAAATTTATCTTGCTCTATTCTTACACAAATCTCTCTTACAAATCAATTATATCATCAAAAAAAACTACACTATCAAAACTTCGAATTTCTTATAAAAGATAGCAAAGTCAGCTTTACCAGCGACGTACATTATCTAGGTACATCGTTGTTAAAATAAACAATCTAGTGAACTTTTACCAACAATGTACTTATGTAAAGTACAATGTTGCTACAAACTCACTAACGACGTGCATAATTTAGGAACGTCATTGTGAACTTACCAACGACGTACCCTTTATGTACGTAGTTAGTAAATTTGTAACAACGACATACCCAAATTAGGTATGTCGCCACTATGACAATTTGGTGTGGTTTATTAGTTTATGGGACACAAGACAATTCATTATAATATAAATATTGTTGTAAATAATAGAAGAGAGTGGAGAACAGAATCATAGATCTGAATATATTATTGATGTACATTATACAAGAGTAGCTACATATATATAGTCTCATAAATATACTAACTTAATCATACACCAAGCTTATGATCACAGTCCTTCAGAGATATGTAATAACACTCCTACACAGCTACTACTGTTAGAGTCGTTCTAGGACACATAATGGTGGGGGTCATATTACAACACTCCCCCTTGGACACCACAATTCACAAACAATTACATTTAACATTAATAGGAAAAACTCAGTGGGATAAAAACCTAATAAATAAACATATTGTATGTGGTGTTTAGATGTGCTTAATAGCTATCTCATTAAAAACATTTTCAGGAAAACCCAGTGGGACAAAATCTGAATAAGGGAAAAAGAGTGCAACACACATACTTCCGAAATAAGATTATCTTCACATTGTTGCTCCCCTTGATAACTTGCAGAGTTACTTTAGTTTCTTACTATGTTGATGCGTGCAGTTATGTATACAAACTTTGATAATATTTTGTATGCTGCTTCAGGAGCAAACATGCATTCATTTACCTTATCAATATCATATGTATTATTCTTTGGATCCCGAAACTTAAGAATCATTGGGGTACTAGGGGAATGCACATTATCCATGATGAAACATTTAAGGAGTTTCTTAGTGTATAAATATTGATGAATCAGAATTCTATTGAAAATATACTTGACCTGCAGGTCGATATAATATTTCATTTCAATTACTTTTCAGATATTCCATCATATCAATGATCTCTTCAAAAGTCCAAATTCAATTCTTATCACGGACGTACTTTACGACTTTGATAAATATAGAATTTGTTTCAGTCCATACAATGACTTATATAGTCATTTGCTTCAGGCAATTTTGATCCTTTGGAGATTCTCATATAAATATCGTTATCTAATATACCACATAAGCAACTAACTATGTCTATCAAATACATGTTCAATCATTAAAGAACCATAAGAGAGATAAAATACGAGAAATATTATGCTTGCATGTCATGACTAACGTAGAGACATAAAACACAAACAGAGTTCACAAAAAAAAACAGAATCAAGATGAGATGAAGAATGAAATAACTTTCATCATATGGTCAAGTCTCTAATTGTATACAATGAGAGATCTCAAAACAAAACTAATAATAATGATGTATGAAAATAGAGATTTTTAATTTATCCTACATGGATTCTTTGTTTAAGGCTTCTGGTTTTGAGTAAACTTTGAAACTTCAAGCTTTCATTACAATATTTCATGTTATATAGTATATCAACTTCAAGATTTATACCTTGGATACAGAACTTCAAGTTCTTATAAATTTTAGGGTCTATATGAACTTCGGGTCATACAAGTTTCAGTTTCGTACAGTGAATCAAAACCTCAAGATTTTTGTACAATTTAACTCTTTTTGAATCGAGTTGTATAAATTTCAATAACATGTAAACAACTCGTCTACATAAATGTCAAGTTCATAGTAGAATCTTTTATTTGACAATGTTAGAATTGAAGTTAAAAAAATTTTCGAGTTTGTGACCAAACTAAATCATCAAAAGAAAGAGATATAATATTCTTAATAAAATACTTCTGGAACTTTAGGTTCATAATAGCTCAATATTCGTAAATTTCAAGTTATGAGTACTCATTTTTCTAATGTGAAATATATAATTCAAGTTTGACAATCATATATGAATAAACATAGAAATATACTATAAATTGAGAAATTAAAGGAGTTAGGGTTGCCTGAGCATTTAACATACCATATTGCAACCCGTGAGAAAGATCTCCAATTCGAGGACACTCAATATTATTCTCCACGGTGTACAATGATCCCCAATGTATACATATTCATAACGGAGATTTTAACCACAATAAGCATAGGTTGTCCATAAAAATTCCAATCTATAATGTTCTTGCACTCAATAATATCAATTAGTTCCATTCACGCAAACATAAACCTCACACGAATAAGGAAGCATAATATATACATAAGTATAATTGTCATGCTTTTGAGATGGAAGAATGAGATAACAAAGTCAGTATATATGACGATAAATACACAGAATGCTAGATATACGCATGATGTTCGTAAATGGTCTCATACTCAAAGACAAATTAGTTAGTTCTATTCTCAACAAGAATCAATTCCATAACATACAATTCCATGAGCAAAATCATCAGATTCATAACAAAACATGAACTATAGCAAAATTGTTCTTGTTAATGACAAATTATTTCTTAGATATTCACTCGTGTCCTCGAGAGTATTTTATAACTTTTTGTGTGGATTGAATACTACATCACCGAAAGAGTATACCAACAACAATACTGTTAAAAAGAAGGATGCATGCGCAAGATGATATAAAACAACTATAATTCTAACATCAATGCATTCAGTAAATTAAAAGGCCAAAGGCAATAGATAATATATAAATTCTTAACTAGTTGTGTAGGAACCTGAACATAAGACGTTGGTTTGAAAGCTGAGCAACTCGTGTTGAAAAATTGATGAGCGATTGGGTTGAGGCAATTCTTATACTTTAGCTCTTGAGCACTTTGTCATGATAACATGCTGTAAATAATATAAGAGATTGAATAACAAAATCATAAATTTGAATATATTGTTAATGTACGTATACAAGAGTAGCTACATATATATAGGTTCATCAATATACTAACTTAATCATACATCAAGCCTATGGATCACAGTCCTTCAGGGATATGTAATAACACTCATACGCAACTACTACTGTTAGAGTCGTTCTAGGACACGTAATGGTAGGGCCACGTTACAACAAATATAAAATTAATTCCTATTTTTATAGCTAGCAATTACTTAATTCATTGAAGCATGACATGGCCTTGAAAAGCAATTTTTCCTTTTTCTTATCATACACAAATGACATGACACGTTCATACACATCTATTAACGAATTGACACCAACTACAGTTAATGTTTATGAAAGAGCCATTTGTAGCCATCAATGAAATCAAGTCCAATAAATGGCTTGGCTTCTTGTTGAGTAAGCTCCCGTGACCAGGCCACTCGTCCTCCGAAATTCGACCCTGGTCCATAACACTTGTACTGTCCAAAATATACAGTCCTGCACGAATAACAAAACAACAACCCCTATACTTGGTTAGTTAAGGTTTCTATATTTATGTTATAAGCACATAGCATAAATTAGGAGGAGGATGTAATTAATTACATGTCCCTGTTTCTGTCTCCCCAATCGTACCATCCTTTGGGAGTGATTATATCGTCCATATAAGTATAAGCAAATACCACTCTAGAGAAAGTGCCCCATGCCCTTCCTAGGTACAGAGCTCCCGACCCCGTCACCTTGCAGTTCACGAACGAGAAACCCGTCTCCTCCATGTAGCTCTCCCTCTTCTGCGCCGTCAACGCTCCGTAGCTGCTGCTGATTGCATGCAAATGACAGTCTTTGTATAGAGACAACCCGTTTCCGAACACAAAGTCAACCGAACCTTGGATATAACAGTCTTTGAAGTAGTGCCTCCCCATGTGGTCGTATAGAGTGTCCTGTCCCCCCACAAACTTGCACCCTCTAAACGTCGATGTATCTCCCGATATCCTCAGAGCCACCGCCTGCTTTCCCACTTTCCCTGACCCCGCCTTTCCAGCTTTATTCTGCATAACTCATCCTCAATCTTTACGCATTACAAATGCTGATAGTGTATTATTAAAATGCTTTGAAAAGACTTTTTAAGAGAAATTATGTTTGGAATAACTCTAAGGGACAACAAAGAAGCAATCATCTTTCTTTACAATTGATCTATGCTAACAATGCATCATTACTTCAGACCAATGTATGAAACTTTTGTATTTCATTTAATCTTTTCATCATACTGGTTCTAGGCTTCTTGAGAAATCATTTCTCTTTCTTAATATAATTATTTTTTTTGATAAAAAGGGCAATTATGTTAATTTTAAAAAATAATCCAGTGGTTTAAGACACATGCCTTTCACGACAATTTCTTGTAATAAATAATGTATAGGGATAATGACATTTTGTTAAACATAACTATCGCGAAATGACACTTTCATACCATAATTATTCTTTTTCTTTTTTTGGACCCTGACAATTTTTTGGTGACAATCTACTTCAAAAATGCCTAAAATACCTAAACTACCCCTGGTTCAATTGGAAAAAAAATAGAATTGAACTAATTGGGAAATCAAACTGGTTCAAAGCAGATTTTTTGGTCTAACCGGTTCAAAATTGATGTTTAGTTTTTGCAAGAAGTCAGCCAATCAATTATTGTGGATCATCATTTTAAGCTCTAATGGACAATGTCAAACTCATAAAACTCAAACAGAACAAGCCACATCTGACCAGTGGAGTCAAAAAACGCCTTCATCTGCGCCACCATAGATATATACCTCGTCGGGAACCCAAACAAAACCCCATCCGCCGCCGCCAACTCTGGGACGCCGTCACCCTTGGGCGGCGCCTTCATCTGGTTGAGCACATCAGCCGAAAGATTCTCCGGAACTCTATACAAGAATCCCTCGACGTCGTCAACGCCGTCGATCCCCTTCTTCATCCTCCTCGCCAGCCCCTCCACGTGCCCGTACATCGAGTAGAACACCTTCAGCTTCGCAATCGGCCCAGAGATGCCGCCATCGACCGCCACGCCGACTCCATTTGAGCAGGTCTCCTCCTCCAAGACGATCGGAGATCGCTGGGACACGTCGGTGGCTGCTGAAGGTCCCTTCTTCTTGCTCGGAACACAGCCCCCTCCTTTCCCCATCAATAAATTCTCAGATAACGATAAACCCAAAAACTCAGAAAATTCCCACTTGGAACTGCAAGTGCAAGCTGAGATCAGACCAAATTGGGGTCGGTGAAGAATGATACCGTCGATGAATCGTGCTAATATGGGATCGAACACTGCGAGCGATTGCGAACTGGGAAATGAGAATTGAAAAAGAGTGTAGACGAACTGCTGAGCTGGGGGTTGGTTGAATTGAACTGGAATGGACTGGAATTGGCATTGTTCAGTAAGGTTGGAGTGGAGTGAAGAAGAGAGAGGGATGAGGTTCTTTGACCTTTTTTTTTAATTTTTTTTATGTAATTTTATTATATTAAAGTTTTGAACCGGTCAGATTAAGGAATCTGATTTGAACCGGCCTAATTTGAACCAGTTTGATTTCCCCATTAGTTCAATTATATCTTTTTCAATTGAACCAGGGGTAGTTTAGGTATTTTAGAGGTAGGTTGTCACAAAAAAATTGTCTGGGTACTAAAAATGAGAGAATTAATTAGGGTATGAAAGTGTCATTTCGCGATAGTTAGGTATAACAAAGTGTCATTATCCCGAAAATATACCCGAGATGTCTTTTGCAAAAGACTACTTTTTACCATTATTGGTTAAATGAAAGTGTTGTGTTTGTCAAATTGTGACTAACCTTGAAGGTGATGTTCTTTGCAATGAAGTAGGGAGAATTAACTGCGAATGTTGCAGAGCCAAAGGTACCAAGTGGATGACCATTTGGTCCCATCTTATCCGCTGTGTCGTGCCACTCTATAACGGTCTTGTCCGCTCCAGCTCCTCTAAGTGTAATATAAGCCTTGCTAGCTGGAATCTCCACCTTCTCCCTGTATTCACCATTCAAATCCACATGCTAAAACAAAAAACAGAAGCTTCAAATGTAAATGTAAATGCTATAGCTACCTGTAAGTCCCCGAACTTATGAACACCACAGCCCGGCACTTGTTAACCAGCGGGAGAGAGTTGATAGCATCTTGGACTCTAACAAAATCTCCCCTTTGGGGGTTTTTGTTCACTTTTACGCGCAAACAAGTCTTGAACTTGTTGTTACGGCTAGGCTTCTTCTTCTTTTGGGAGAGAGAGCCCATCTGTTTGACCCAATTAATGTAAGCTTCCTCAACCACCACTAACCCATTAGATCCATTTGGACCGGACACGGCCTTCACATTGTTCAACATGAGAATCAACAAAAACAACCTCAAAATCGTCATAGTTTCTAATTTCAAGCAGTAGCAGAGTATAGTACAGAGGAATGTGGTTTGAAGAAAGAGAGTAGAGTGGAGAAAAGAGGAATCTGACAGTGCAAGGCTGTATGTGATTGTCACATATGCCCAATACAAACAGGACTTGTCAGAGACTTTCAGAGCTGTTTCTTCTGTTATGTAGTGTTGGTGAAGGTGTGAGGACCCTATATTTATCCTATGCAAGAGATAATGACAGTGATGTAATATTCATGTTCACAAGCACTTCTCCATAACCAACATTTATGACTCACAACCACCTTATTACATTAAATATATAGGCATGCACGAGAATGAACCATGAAGCAATACCGCAACGGAAAGAAGCAGATCCAGTGGCATGTTCTTGGTAAGAAAATATAGTAATGGGTGTAACCAGGAATGGAGGTGATGAGGGCTCCAAATCTGTGATTATTACCTCCTTTGACTTCAAAATCCAAATCCTACGAAATCATTGAAACAATAAATAGAACACTTGATCAACGTTGTTCA